>PVIJ01024494.1:0-12182 GCA_004024925.1 Scalopus aquaticus
GAGAGAGAGAGAGAGAGAGAGAGAGAGAGAGAGAGAGAGAGAGAGAGAGAGAGAGAGAGAGCTAGCGACAGAGACAGGAAGAGGGAGAGGGAGAGGGAGAGGGAGAGAGAGAGAGAGTGAGAGGAATGGAGGGAGAGAGAGAGAGGGAGGGAGAGAGAGAGCATTGGTTTGCTGGAATCTCAAAAATTGCCTATTTCTTGGTTGGAGGCAATCTTAATACTCTCGATTTGGTCAACAAGGACCACTCAGTTTTCTTGCCATTAAGCCCCATTTGTTAAGTGTTTACTGAAAGTCAGACGCATTGGGCACAGTTTCAATAGATGCTGAAGTCACTGGGTAAGTCCCCTATCTACACTGGGGAACTACTTTTGGATCAGCATAGTGAAATGTTTACTACGCTCTGCAGTGAAACACTTTAGAAAACTTTGGTCTACAACATATAGTCTCACACATGATTATTCAGCAATCAACATTTATTTATTGAGAAACTAATTAATATTTAAAAATGCACAAGATGCCCAGGAGGTAAATGTTTTTCTTTTTTTTGCTGAAGCTGCAAAAATTGTTCTCTTTTAGTCTGTTGCCCATAGAGTTTTCTGCTCTCCTTGAGAGCAAGAATAGTTTTCTTCTACTAATTTAGATTCCCTAGCCATGGAGAGCACAGATTGGGAACACAGTGAATATACAATAATATAATAATTCAAATAAAAAGCAAAAATAAGAAGAAATCAATCTATATTAGCTTTTAAAATTTTCTAACCATTTGTTCAGCATGTCTATGAAAATAAGTTTCCAGCTACATGGACATTTTTTTTAATTAAATATATATTTTTACATGGACATTTTTTAATTAAGGCAGTGTCCTCACTCCAGCCAGGTTGATAGCTTTGCTTACATTGACTGATTCCACTTAATAATATGTAGCTACAGTTGGTAAGATTTTAATTTAGAATTCTTTTGTAGAATTTGAGTGATGTCTCACCAAGATGTGTATCCCAATTACTTATTGCTTTTTACTGGTGTCATGTCTCCTTTCCCAATTAACAATGGACATCTTAAAAATGAGCTACCTGCATCTGCTTTTCGCATTGCTCATTAGGTCTTACAGGGCATTTGTAGTGCTGATGAATTCAGTGGAATACTTCTCACTCTTGCCAAATGATATATATCACAACTTAATGATCTATCTGTCTATCTATCTATCTATCTATCTATCTATCTATCTATCTATCTATCTATCATCTATCTATCTAAATGATATGTGTTACAGCTTAATGATCAATTTCTCCTGCAGTCACAGTATGCCACACTACAGGGGCAAAAGGAATAGTAGGGATGGATATTTGATGATTCAAATCATCAGTACTGGTTCCTACTATCCTAATATGAAGACCAACAAAACAGGGTTTTAACAATAAAATAATTTAAAGAGGTAACTTATTTATTTACGCATACAAACTGTGGAATAGGCCAGAGGTGTGGGGTGGTGAGAGGGTTCGCCAGAGACAGAGTAGGGAGCATAATAGGCAGATCGACTGAAGTACACTGCTGAGGGGAGCAGTGGGCGAGACAGGAGAGGTCTGCTGTGCCACGTGGGAATCTCCCTGGCAGGGGATCGTACTCGAGCTGCAGTGGCTGCAGATAGCTTCATAGTGCTGCGCTTAAACCATTGCGCCACCAGGGAGGCCCAAGAGAGGTAACTTTTTAGGTTGATTTGTTTGAAGTTTTTCTGTCATATCTGCTGAATGAAGAGAGGTCATCACCAAAGCAAATTGAATCTGATATAAGGACTCCCTGTATTGCCTGAGTTTTAGTCAGGGCTATTTTAGGTTCCTGCTAACAGGTCTTCACTCTGGCTAAAAAAAGCATAAACAAACAGGAAGAATGCATAAGCAAGTGAAGATTGCTGGTTGATACATATATTCAAAGATAGAACTGGTGGAGCCTCAAAAAGGGCCAAGTCAACTCAGCCGAAGTGTCAATTGCATTCTTTCTGTGTCTTCCCATGAGGCTTTAATTCTATCAAGTAAAATTTCAGGTGGTAGTGGAAAAAGCTGGGCACAGGCTTATGAGGCCCTAACTCAGAGATCAGAGATGACAGGGTTGTCTTCTTGCAGATTAAATTGAAAACTCCTGGGAGATACTCTCATTGGCTCAGCCGGGGTCATGTGACCCTCCTTTAGCGAGGGTTATAGAGGGTTGTGGCTAAATGCACAGGCTCCAGAGCTGGACAACCTGCTCACCTGCTCACCACCTCTGTGATCTTAGCAAGTTATTGAATTGTTTTACATCTCAATTTCCTCATTGTAAAGTAGGGACCATCCAACTTTTTTTATAATCTGCATTTTATAAAGATTTATTTATTTATGCATACAAGCTGGGGTGCAGGTCAGAGGTGTGGGGCGGTGAGAGGGTTCACCAGAGACAGAGTGGGGAGCAGAACAGGCAGGTCGATTGAAGTACACTGCTTCAATGTGTCTTCCCATGAGGCTTTAGAGGGGAGCATCGGGCGAGGCAGGAGAGGTCTGCTGTGCCATGTGGCAAGCTCCCTGGACAGGCATCGAACTCGAGCTGAGTTGGCGAAAGCTCCACAGAAAGCTCCACAGTGCTGCCCTTAACCCATTACGCCACGTGGGAGGCCCACCATCCAACTTTTAAAATGAGTTAAGTACCACCTGTGTACTCCAGCAAAAGCGATTCCTGGTTGGGTCCCACCTATACAAGGGCTGTTACAGGCTGAATATGTTCCTTTTTGATCTCATATGTTGAAGCCCTGAGTCCACTTTTCAGAATGAGACTGTAAACGGAGATATGATCTATAAAGATGAGATTAAGTTAAAATGAGCCAGTAGTGTGGGTTCTAATCCAATTTGGGTAGTGCCCTCATAAGAGGAAGAAATTTGGATGGACAAAGAGACACCAGGGGGTGTGTGAGCAGGAAGGGAAAGCCATGTGAGGACACAAGAAGAGTCTTGCCAAGGAGAGAGACCTCAGGGAGAAAATCAGCCCTCTTGACACCTTGATCTTAGACTCTGGCTTCCAGAGCTGAGAGAAAGAAATTCTGGTTGCTTAAATGGTGTTTGTTATGCAGTCTGAGCTGACCTCTGCAAGGGTTTTGCATAAACCAAACTTAGAAACATTGATTTTTTTCTGCTTTTGCAGTCTCACAGAAGAGTTTCTAAAATATTGATAACCAATTGAAGACTGGGAATTTTGGGAGAATGCCCCCGCCCCCTCCCAGCAGGGGATGTGCAGGGGAGAGTCACACACAGCCTGCTCTGGGCGGCCTAAGTGGCTGCTTTTACTTAGCTGGGCAGACTGTGCACTTCAGATAACAGCGCCACCTCTCCCCACCTTTCTGCTAGGGGAATGTGGTTATGAGAAACACTTAGAATGACCTAGAAATCCAGAATGGGGAACTTAGATGTAAGATAGAAAAACCTGTACTTCCACTTTGCTCACAGGCTTTATTTATAACCTTAAAATGTGACATAAAAATGCAGCCCCCATTTTCACTCTTGCCCAAGATTCCCAAAATGTTAGCGGTGACGTGAGTTCATGGATGTTAAAACAAAACTTGGCCCATGATAGTATCAGACATTTTTGTGACTGGTCCACAGTTCTGAAATCTGGACTAATCTCAATGAGCAGGTTAGAGCAGGTTGGAGGCCTAGGATTATTTGTCTCCATCTGTTCTCTACCATGCAGGAGTTGGTTATTCTGATCAGCCACCTTCACCTGATCTACAAGGTTATACAATAATTTCCTCAAGGAAGGTGAAAAATCCTCTCAGAAAAGTAATGCAATTCCAATTTCAGAAACACCCTTGTTCCTTGACCATCCTCTCCTAAAGTGAGTTTATATATTTTCTCTCTTCAATGTATGGTTTGTATTTATTTTATTCCCAATTCACATGCAATTATAAATAATAAGCATCCCAAGTGTAGAGTAAGTGAATTAACCAGGTTTTTTACTCCACTAGCCTCTGCGGCTGTCACCTGTGGCCTTGATGGTGTTGATGCAGGAGGAGCTTGGGCGCGTGGGTGAGTGAGCATGATTGTGAACGCCCGGAGTGTGGGTGTGCACACATGCACGCATGTGTCAGTGCATACCTGACCGAGCCTGGAGGCCAGGGCTATAAGGGCGGTGTCACTCAGAGAAGGATTGCAACTACCGGAGGACAAATGGTGCGACTACGGAAGAGGCAAGCCCACAAGAGAACGTCAGAGAGAGCCCAGAGAACAAGTGTAAAGTTTCGGGGGGGGGGGGGTGCTGGGAGGCTGGGTTGCCTGCCTGCGTCCCAGCGCCCCCTGCCCGGCCTGTGTCTGCCTCCCTGCCTGGTGCGCCTGTGTACCTGGTTGCCTGGGAGAGTGTTAAAGCCTGACAAATCTATCGGCTGCTTCGGACTCTCCTGTGTCATCAGCCCGTGCTCGCTGGCACGAGAGTGAGGTAACAGACAGGCTCAAAATTTATTACGTTATAAATGCTGCACCCAAAACCAAAACATTAGCATTTAAGAGAAGAAAAGGTTAACTATATGATCCAATTTGCTGTAATTTTACTGCCTCATTTGCACAAAATAGGTGTTTTTAATTGGAGAAAATGTTTCACATCCTAGATTAAGGATAAGTATCTTAAATTTTGGGGGGACAAAAGTCAAAAGAAAAAAAAACTTTATAGAAAGGAGAACAAGGTTATTCTTCCTGATTAAAAAGGGCAGGAACATAGAACATTTTTTTTTGTTGTTGTTGTTTATGAATGTTGCAGTCACTCTTTCTCGCCCTAGGGTCATCGCTGACTGCAATTCTGACACGAGCTTGTACTCCTGTCAGGCACTGACGTCCTTTGGGGGTGCGGTACGGAGGCGGGCGCCTGGGGGCCGCCTGGCTGCCATCTACGCTTAGTCTGCAGTGGTGTCAAACACTAAACGTGACGATAAACCACAGATTGGTTTTGGTAATTTAGAAGAAGCAACTTATTTTGTGTCCAAAGGAAATATTCTTATAATACCTTTGTCAAATTCACCCTACAAAAGATATTTCATCCTTTTGACCTGACATTTTATTTTTCAAGAGTAGTTTTGAAACACAAGTGTTAACAATAGTTTTAAATTGATCACCTGTAGAAAGTGACAAGGCTCGTTGAGATTTGCTCTTTCATCTTAACCCCAGGAATAAAGGACAAGATCACTCCAGAGATTAAGATTTTGAGTCATATAATTGAAAAGTGAATGTAGCCTTAAAAATTGTAGCCTTAGTGATCCATGGACGTATATCCTTTCTAAAAGTAAAATTTTAAGGCTTTGTTCAGTCCGTGACTAAGCTCTAGGATGAGTTTGTGGGGAAATAATTAGTAATATTAATGACAGGATTATAAAGTAAAATTTACTCTATTGTGTTGTAATAGAAGTATATTAAAGGAAATAATTTTCTTTCATTCAGAAATACTTATGATGGTCCACTTTTTTAAAAAAAAGATTTAATTTATTTATTTACGCATATAAGAACTGAGGTATAGGCTAGAAGTGGGGCAGGGGATTCACCAGAGACAGAGTAGGGAGCAGAAACAGGCAGGTTGACTGAAATACACTGCTGAGGGGAGTAGCGGATGACACAGGAGCAGTTTGCTGCACAATGTGGGTTAGCTCCTTGGCTGGGGACTGAACTCATGCTGCAGTGGCTGGCAACAGTTTGATAGCACTTAACCCCTTGTGCCATCAGGGAGGCCCCAATGGTCCACTTTTTAAAATTAATTAATTAATTAATGTATTTTTTCAATTGTATATTTATTTTTTAAGGCAGTAGGAAGATACTTATTTTTTTAAAATTTTATTGTTATTATTATTTATGTCTTTTACATTATTGTGTATTCCCCGTAGGTCACCCACCACACCAGTGAACCGTCGCCACAGTCCCCTGTGCTCCTCCCTCCCCCATTCTGAGCTCCCATCCTCCCCGTATCCTGTTGACTGTCTCTCTTTTATTTGGTTCCCTTATATTCCTGTTATAAGTGAAACCATTCAATATTTTTCTTACTCCTTTTGGCTTATTTCGCTGGACATGATCCCTTCTAGCTCCATCCATGTTGGTGTGAATTGCATGTGTTTATATTTTTTGAATGCTGAATAGTATTCCATTGTGTATATGTACCACATCTTGATCCAGTCATCTATTTTTGAGCATTTGGGCTGTTTCCATGTCTTAGCTTTTGTGAACAGTGCTGCTATAAATATGGGGATGCATATATCCTTTAGGATTAATGTTTTTGTGTCCTTTGGGTAGATTCCCAAAAGCGGTATTGCCAGATCATATGGAAGCTCCATTTGTAGCAGTTTGAGGAAACGCCACACAGTTTTCCATAGTGGTTGGACCAGTTTGTATTCCCACCAGCAGTGTAGGAGAGTTCCTTTTTCTCCACATCCCCACCAGCATTTGTTGTTGCCTGTTTTTTTTAATGTGTGCCATTCTCACTGGCATGAAGTGGTATCTCATTGTGGTTTTGATTTGCATTTCCCTGATTATAAGTGATGCTGAGCATTTTTTCATATGGCTGTTGGTCATTTGCTTTTCTTCTTTGGAGAAGTGTCTTTTTAGCTCTTCTGCCCATTTTTTTGACTGGATTGTTGACTTTGTTTTTGTTGAGTTGTGTGAGCTCCTTGTAGATTTTTGTTATCAGTCTTTTATCGGTTGTATTGTGTGCAAAGATTTTCTCCCAATTTAGTAGGGTGTCTGTTTGTTTTGATTATTGTGTCTTTTGCTGTACAGAAGCTTTTTAGTTTGACGTAGTCCCATCTGTTTATCTTTTCTTGACTTCCTTCCCTTTTTGGGATGTGTCCTTAAAGATTTTGCTGAGATGTATGTCATGTAGAGTTTTGCCTGTATTTTCTTTTATAAATTTTATGGTTTCAGGTTTTACATCCAGATCTTTTATCCATTTTGAGTTGGTTTTTGTGCATGGTGTGAAATAGTAGTCTAGCTTCATTTTTCTGCATGTAGCAGTCCAGTTTTCCCAGCACCATTCATTGAACAAGATAACCTTGTTCCATTGCATATTCTTTGCTCCTTTGTCAAAGATTAGTTGCCCATAGATATGTGGATTTATTTCTGGGTTTTCTATTTGATTCCATTGGTCTGTGCATCTGTTTTTGTTCCAGTACCATGCTGTTTTAATTATTATGGCTTTGTAGTGTAGCTTGAAATCAGGCATGTAATCCCTCCATTTTCTTTCTTTTTAGTCAGGAGAGCTTTAGCTATTCGAGTTTTTTTGTGGTCCCATGTGAATTTCATCAATATTTGTTCTAGTTCTTTGAAGAATGTCATTGAGATTTTTATTGGAATAGCATTGAATCTGTAAATTGCTTTTGGTAGGATGGCCACTTTGATAATGTTAATTTTTCCAATCCATGAGCAGGGGATGTCTTTCCATTTTTGTGTGTTTCCTCCTCTATTTTTCTTAATAGTGTTTTGTAGTTTTCTTTGTATAAGTCCTTTACCTCTTTTGTTAGGTTTATTCCCATATATTTGATATTTTTGGTTTCAATTTTGAAGGGGATGGTTCTCTTAATTTCTTCTTCTTCAGACTGAGTGTATATAGGAAGACTACTGATTTTTGTGCATTGATTTTGCATCCTGCTACTTTACTGCACTGGTCTATAATTTTGAGTAGTGTTTCTATAGAGTTTTTAGGATCCTCTATGTATATTAATCATATCGTCTGCAAATAGTGACAGTTTAATTTCTTCTTTTCCTACTTGGATTCCCTATATATCTTTATCTTGTCTTATTGCTCTGGCTAGGACTTCCAGCATTATTTGGAAAGCAATGATGAGAGTGGACATCCTTGCTTTGTTCCTGATCTTAGGGGAAAGGCTTTCAGCTTGTCATCATTGAGGATTATCTTGGCTGTGGGTTTGTCATATATGGCTTTTATTATGTTAAGATATGTCCTTCTCTCTAAAGGATTTCAAGGGCCTTTATCATAAATGGTTGTTGCACTTTGTCAAATGCTTTCTCAGTATCTATTGATATGATCATATCGTTTTTCTTTTTCTTTTTGTTGATGTGTTGGATTTTGTTAATTGATTTTTGATGTTGAACAATGGTCCACTTTTTGACAGACATTGTTACTAGGTGATGATAATCAAAATGAGCATTTCTACTTTCCTAGTGTTGTTGGCCTCATGGGAGAAGTGGCATGATTCAAGTTTTATGTGGTATTTGTGACATCTCTTACCAAGAGTTTCACATCAATATTCTTGCCTATGTGGACACTGGGCACAGGTGGTCCCAGCAAAGCTTCCTGAGAAAGTGGTGCTGCACTGAGATCCGAAGAATGAGGAATTGACTAAGCAAAGGGAAAAGTGAGAGTGTCCAAGGTGTAGGGAACGGTGCAGAGCAAATGGTACTGAGAGTGGGTCAGGAGGATGAGGGATACAGGGAACTGTGGTGTCATCTGGAGCTGGATAATTCATTTCAAAAGATTGTTGGAGTGTAGAATTTGGTAGTGAAGAGTCCCACTCAGAAATGATGCCATTTGCTGTACTTGTTGTGACACGAGGGCACAAAAGGCTGAGGTAGCAGATGCGTCGCCTTTTGAAAACATCTTTCTGCTGAAGAATTGCATGAAGTGTTTCCATCTGCCGGGTCTGTGATTCATTGAGCCAAATGATGAATGCTTTTGGTATAGAAATTCGTAGATCATTTTCCAAGGAATGATATATGCTAATCATTGAAATTTTATGTTGTAGGGTAAATGAAAGAATGATCAGGATTTTCTGCCCTACCGCCATTAGCTTTGATGCTGGACCCCTGCGGTCCTGCTCCCAGGCCTGATTGTGGACACCTGAAGTAGTGTGTGGGCATGTGTGCGTGCGAGGGCGCACCTGGGCCCAGAGACTGAGGCTATAGGCGGTGGTGGCGGCGGTGGCAGCAGCATTCATGCAGCCAGCCAACTATAATTCTGGAAATCATTTAAAAATTTTCCCTTGCTACTACTGCTCCCTTCTTCTGTGCAGTGCATAAGATGCTAAAGGTTCGACTTTAATCCCTCTTGTGTGCAAGAGACAGTAATCATTTCCAATATTATTGTGAAATAAGAGGGAATCATAGCAGTAGCAACAGTGGCAATGACTGGTAAGCAAAGACAAAGTAGACTTGAAATTCAGAAATAATTAATTACTTAGGAATATAAGCACTTTTTAGTGCAGTATCTACATGTAATCTTAAACAAACAATCCCCTCACCCCCCAAACCAGCTGATGCCTGAACTTCAAAAGAAAGTAGCCTGTTATGATTGTCTTGGTAAATGTTAAAATACTACATAAAAACATGATTTTATTATAGATTTTGATTGCACCTACAGAATAATTCAATGTAAATGGTCTAATTTTTTATGTTTCTGTAAATATTCAGGTAGTTGTCCTCACTCCTCCTCCTTCTCTTCCTCCTCCTCCCCACACCCATCAAGAACTTGGCTTAACTTGAGGTTCAGACAGGATCCTGTCCTTTGTTCTCACCCAAGTGTTGGCAGAGTCTGGAAGGATGGGTGATCTGCAGCAAATGCTTTTCAAATGCGTTCTTGAAAAGCTGCCCACTTTGAAAGTCCTAAGTATGTTGATTGGTCCGCCAATAACCTTTTAGAAGGATGCCTGTTTTTAAAAAAATGAGTCTTAAATTGTAAAGTCTTAAGTGTATATATATATATATATATATATATATATATATATATATGTGTATGTATGTATACACACACACACAGAGCCACATATGACAGCCTTTTCTAACATCTAGTCTGAAAAATGCCGTAAACGTGGGCAAGATAAACTATATTTTTTTATTATTTCCTGCACATGATCTAGTTGTTTCCCAGGCAGGATGGTGCAGGATTTAGAATGAAGAATGGAGTTCATCATGTTCTATTTTGTCTACTTTCTGGTGCTTTGGCATTACACAAATTATCTGACCTCCCTATTCTTTAGTTTTATTTCTTTGGTAGGAAAAATAAGATCTATTTCTTATGCATACTCTATATCCAGCAATATTGGGTTTATCTCCCTTTTGCCATGATTAAATGCTAGAAAGCAAACAACTAACTCATGAGTAAAATCTACTTCATTCTCTTGTTTTCCTGTAAAGTTTTTGCTTTTTTCTTTTAAATAATTCACTAGAATTATCTTTTAAAAAATGCTTGATCAATGATATCTGGTTAATTTGCACTCAAACACCTAAAGCAAAGAAGTAGACAAGGAAAACTTCATTTGCAAACCTTTTACACATTCTACTATTGTCGATATTAAAAAATACTATTTTAATGAACCAATTGAATGCATTTAAATGACATTTGTAAATTCCTTGGAAAAAGTTTGGGCAAATTTATGCTTTGTGCTCATCACAGGTTAGCAAAACCCTCTATATTTAAAGAATCATCTTCATGAACAGAATTAATTGTTCCTTTTTAGTTATGATAAATTAATCTTTATAAATTATAATTCTGTGTATCAAAAGCTTTGTGGAGTGCAAACATTGATTTATTTCATGAGGATGGAGAAAAAATGCCTCAGAGAAAGAGTTTCTCTATAACTATACTTCCTAGGTAATTAAAACTCTAACATTCACATTTCTGTAATTAAGATTGAGGTTAACAATCTTTTACAAACACAATGACAATTTTGGTGTGTACAAAAAAGTTTCAAACTATGATAGAGTGAACATCTCTGTTCTTACTATACAGCTCCAGAGACCAAACATTACCAATTAGTTGAAGCATTTTCTTTCTCCATCACTCCCTCCTGCTTTTTTACTCTCCAGTGTGTGTAGTTCAAGTCATGCCTTCTTTCTAAAATATACTTTTACATAAGTCTGCATTTCTAAGTGATACATGCAACCTAGATTTCTATGTAATAAAAAGTTATATAAATAATGTGATGTTTTATTTATTCTTATGCTCCAATTTCCCCCCCTTTCAGTCTACTGAGATCTCTCTATGTTTCTATGTGTATCTTTATTAGTTCCCGTACTTTCACTGCTGCTATAAACTCACCATTATTCAGTTGATAGACAATTAGGTTGTTTTCAGATTTTTTTAAACTGTAAAAGTTGCTGCTATGGACAGCCTTTACTTATCTTTTTGTACACATGTGTGAGTTTTGTTTATTTGTATACATGGCTTGAGTTGAGATACCTACCTCCTACTCTAAGACATGGGTGTTTCTGATTTTTGGGTTTTGGACTCAGATGGGAACTTATACCATCAGGATCTGATTCTCAAGCCTCTGAACTTGAACTGAATTATACCAGAGGCATTCCTAGTTGTTTAGCTTGCAGATGGCAGATAAACTTCTTGGCTTCCATAACCACATGAGCCAATTCCTATAATAAAAATCTTCATTTAGCTTTCTCTATATATCCTGTTGGTCCTGTTTCTCTGGAAAAGCTTGACAATACATTCCTTTATTTTTTTATTATTGATTTCAAGGAGTTATTTATATAATATGGCTTCCTACTGCTATAATCTATCTTTCATCTAACATTTATCTACCGATTGATCATCTGTTATTGTATTATTAAACATATTAATTATACATTTTTATTCTTTTTTTTTTTAATTTATTGTTATTTATGTCTTTTACATTTTGTATTCCCCTTGGGCAGCCCACCACCAATTCACCCGTGATCCATCTCCATGGTCCCCTGTATTCTCCTCTCTTCCATTTTGTGCCCTTATCCTCCTCTCCCCACCACCCCCACCGCTGAGTGTCTCTCTCCCACCCGGCCTCCCTATAGTCCTGTTATAAGTGAAACCATTCGATATTTTTCTTTTTCTTTCTGGCTTATTTCACTGAGTATGAGTCCCTCTAATTCCATCCATGTCGCTGCAAATTGCATGTGTTTATCTTCTTTCCATGCTGAATAGTATTCCACTGTGTATATGTACCACATCTTCTGGATCCAATCATCTATTTTTGGACATCTGGGTTGCTTCCATACTATTGTGAATAGTGCCACAATGAACATACGGGTGCATGTATCCTTTCGGATTAGTGTTTTTGTGTCCTTTGGGTAAATTCCCAAAAGTGGGATTGCTGGGTCGTATGGGAGCTCCATGTTTAGCAGTTTGAGGAATCGCCATACAGCTTTCCATAGTGGTTGGACCAGTTCACATTCCCACCAGCAGTGTAGAAGAGT
>PVIJ01024495.1:0-12177 GCA_004024925.1 Scalopus aquaticus
CATGGAGATGGATCACGGGTGAATTGGTGGTGGGCTACCCAAGGGGAATACAAAATGTAAAAGCCATAAATAACAATAAAAATTAAAACAAAACAAAACAATTATTTTTCACTGGACAAGGGAGCTGGAATATTGTTTAACTTGAAAATATTTATCCTGTCAAGGTCTAGATGTCTATGACCTATATACAAGAGATACTTAATAAACTTTGTTTATAGAGCCCACCATGTGATGGTCTAATCATTATCTCTTTGTAACTATAATAAAATAGGCTCAATTGCCTTCAATTTGGAGCCTGTGAAGAGTCTAGGAAGGTGTTTGAAAATTGTCCTCACAATCTAGATCTGAGTTTTGGCCTATAGATTGATTTAAGAAAGTTAATTGCCAACCAACAACGAAAAAATTTCACTTGTATTTGGAGTCTGCTCTTAAAATTAAAAAATATATATAATATTGAGCAACACTGTGTTAGCTTTCTGGCAATACATCAACTGGCTGGCACTGAGTGACTGCTGTGCCCTTGGGATGGCTTTGTACTGTCCTAAATCTCTACCATCATGGTGCTCTAATTAAAATCACCTTTGGCAAAGGTTATAGACAATACAGAATTTCCCTTTTTTTTTTTTCTGAGTCTTTCTAAATTATTTTTTGAAGAGGATTGGTTTATATCACAGGATATGATTCAGAAGAATAGGTTCATACCTTCTCAGATGTAAATCACCCCACCCCACCCATACCAGAGCACCCATGGGTCTTTTATTATATGCTATTAGGCACCCTCCCCAATATGTTTCAACCACCTACCCTCCTTTTCTTTTTTGTTTTGTAAGATTTATTTACTTATGCATACAAGCTGGGGTACAGGCCAGAGGCATGGGGCAGCGAGAGGGCTCACCAGAGACAGAGTGAGGAGCAGAACAGGCAGATCTACTGAAATACACTGCTGAGGGGAGCAGCGGGCAAGGCTGGATAGGTCTGCCGCACTATGTGGGAATCTCCCTGGCTGAGCATCGAACCCACATCGCTGCTGCCAACAGCTCCACAGTGCAAAGCCTAACCATTGCACCACCAGGGAGGCCCCCACCCTCCTTTTCTAGCAACCTTCTTTTGCAGTCATTGCTAGACTTGTTCTGGTTTAATATTGATAGTCTGCTTGTTTTTATGCCATGAGTAAATGAAATCATCTGATACATGTCTTTCTTCTTTCTTACTTCATTTAGCATAATCCCTTCCAATTCAATCCATGTTGTTGTAAAAGTCAGGAGCTCATCTTTTCATAAATAGTTGAATAGTAATCCATTGTGTATATGGACCACATCTTATTCCAATTATCTGTCACTGGGTAGTTGTGAATGGTGCTGAAATGAACGCGAGTGAATATATCCCTTTGAATTAGTGTTTTTTTTTTTTAATTTTCATTCTTTGAATTACTGTTGGATCAGAATTTACTAGAACATGCGGTAGATCTATTTTTAATATTCTGAGAAAACTTCATAATGTTTCCATAGGGACTGGAGCAGAACATATGCCACAAAAAGTGTAAGATGTTTCCTTTTTCTCCACACCCTTGCCAACATTTTTTGCTTCTGTTTTTTTCATTCCTGTTGTTTTGATATGGGTCATTCTCACTGGAGTGAAATGGTATGTCATTGTGGTTTTGATTTGCATCTCCCTTATGACAAGTAATGTTGAAAATTTTTTCATGTGCATGTAGCCAACATTTGTATGTTGTCTTTGGAGAAGTGTCTATTTTGTTCCTCTGCCTATTTTTTGATTAGACTCATTGTTCTCTCTTTATTGAATTGAGTGAGTTCTTTATTGATCTTGAATATTAGGTCCTGGGGGATGTATGATGGGCAAATATTTTCTCCCATTCAGTAAGTTCTCTTTTTTGTTTCAATGATAGTTTCTTTTTTTTCTTTTTTGCCATTAAATTGACATCCTAGAGATATACCTGAAGCTAATGTCATGGAGGGTTTTGACTACATATTCTACTGTGAATTTAGTGTGTTTTGGTCTTATATCCAAGTATTTAATACATTTTGAGTTAATTTTTGGTACAGTGTGAGAGAGTGCTCTAGTTTTTCTGAATATAGCTGACCAGTTATTCCAGCGCCATCTGTTGAAGATACTTCCCTTTCTATATTGTATTATCTTGTCTCTTTAGTTGTACATTGGCTGTCCATATATAATGTGAATTTATTTCTTGGCTGTCAATTCTATTCCATTGATATATTTGTATTTTTTTTAATTCTAATATCATACTCTTTTCGAGTACTATGGTCTTGTAATATATTTTGAAATCTGGAACTATACTATCTTCATTCCCCCTTTGTTGCTCAAAATTCTTTGACTATTTGGGATCTTTTGTGGTTCCATATAAATTGCAATGATGTTTACTCTATTTCTCGAAGATCATTGGAATTTGTTAGTCATTATAATGAATCTGTAAATAACCTTAAGTAAGATGAATATCTTGACAATGCTAATTCTTCAAATCCATGAAGATGGAATAAATTTCCATTTCCTTGTGTCTTCTATTTCTTTTAGCAAGGTCTTGAGTTCTCATTGAATTAATCTTTCACCTCCTGTACTGTTTGTTCCTAGATATTTAATACATCTTAATGTTAATGGGATTGTTTTCTTGATTACTTTCTCTTTTTTTGTACAATATTTATATAGAGAAATGCAGCAGACTTTGGTACTTTAATTTTGAAGCCTGCCATTCTACTGTATTGATTGGTTCTAGTAATATTTTAATGGAGTATTTAGGGATACATACATATATATGTATATATTTCATACTACATATACACAGAAATATGTATGTATATGTATATACATATATAATTATGTTATCTGCAAATAGTGGTTGCTTTAATTCTTCTTTTCCAATTTGAAGTCCATTGATGTCTTTCTCTTGCCTAATTGTTATAACTTGTACTTCCAATGCTATGTTGGAAGAGTGGACATTCTTGTGTTGTACCTGGTGTTAGAGGGAAAGCATTCACTTTCTCACAATTGAGTTAGGAGCTGTGAATGTATAATATATGGTCTTTTATGTTTAGATGCATTCCTTCTAATTCCATTTTACTAAGAATATTTATCATAAATGGATACTGAATCTTGTCAAATGCATCCTCTAAATCTATTGGTGTGACCTTATTATTTTTATCTTTCTTTTTGTTAATATGGTGAGTTACATTGGTTGACTTGTGTATGTATATGTTGAACCATCCTTTTATCCAAGAAATAAATTCCATTTGGTCATGATATATTGTCCTTTCATGTATTGTTGTGCTTGGTTTGCTAAAATTTTCTTGAGGATTTTTACATTTGTGTTCATCAAGGATATTGGTCTATAGTTTTCTTTCTTTATGATATCCTTGTCTTCTTTTGTAAAGACAGTAACATTGGTCTTACAGAATGCATTTGGAAGCATTCCAGCTTCCTCAGTTTTTGGAAAAGTTTAAAAAAGATAGATATTAATTCCTTTTTGAAAGTTTGGCAGAACTCATTAGTGAAACCATCTGTTCCTGGACTTTGGATTTGTGGGAAATTGTTGATTACTGTTTTAATTTATTTGCTAATGTTTGACTGAACAGATTTTCTATTCCATTCTGTTTCAGTTTTATAAAGTTGTGTGCTACTCAGAATTTACCCATTTCCTTCGGATTTTCCAATTTGTTGGTGTAAAGACATTCATAAAGAGTTCTTATGGTCCTCTGTATTCCTGAGGTAACTGATTTAACTTCTACTCTGTAAGTTAGATTCTATTTATGAGCGTTTTCTCGCTCAGCAACAGAGGTCTTTTCGTATACTTTAGTAAACATCAGAAGTTCTTCCTCCATTAGTATTTCTACTCAACTCCCCATTCTTTCCTTCCCAACTAGCAGAAGTTGACTGAAGATACTGAAATTATACAACTGACGTTTTATGTAAAAAATCCATGAAGATTTCCCCCAGTGACTTAGTGCATTCAGACTGTGTTAATAATTTTCTTGTTAGGTAGCTTATAAACAACAGACATTTACTTCTCAAACTCTGGAGCCTGGAAAATTTGTGAGCAGGATGTCAATAGATTTATTGTTTGGTGGAATCTTTGTTTATAGATTATTCCTCTATCTTTTATGTGTCTTCATGTAGTGGAGAGAACTAGAGATCTATTTAGCACCTTATAAGAGCATTAATCCCATTCATGGAGGCTCTACCCTCATGTCCAATCACTTTTCATAGTGCCCACCTAATGCCATTAGATTAAAGGTTAGTTTCTTAAACTTTTTTTTTTTTTGCATACAAGCTGGGGTGCAGGCCAGAGGTGTGGGGCGGTGAGGGTTCCCCAGAGACAGAGTGGGGAGAAGAACAGGCAAATCTACTGAAACACACTGCTGAGGGGCGTTGTGGGTGAGGCAGGAGAGGTCTGCTGTGCCATGTGGCAATCTCCCAGGTGGGGCGCTGCAGCTGCCAACAGCTCCACAGCATGCGCTTAACTGTTGCCCCCACCACCCTCTAGAGAGGCCCCTGATTAGGAGTTAGTTTTTAACAAATTTATTTGGGAGGGACACATGTTCAGCTTGTAGCACCCAGTAAGAGATCTTGAGATTTTCTAAAATGACATGGTTTACCCAACCTCAGATTTCTTAGGAAGTTCTGAAATAAACTTAACATAAAGTGCCATAGCACTTTTCATCTATTGCCCTGAAGAATGAATTTAGCAACTTGCATCTCTTAATAGCTTGCTTTCTTATGCAGTCACTTTCTGAAACAACTTGTATCTCTTATCATAGATGATTACCATTTGAACAATTTCAAATCAGTTTTTACAAACAGATATAAGATGATTTGGTTAAAAAGGAAAAGCAATGCTACATTGTCTGTCCAAAGAAAATATAAATGTCTTGCTTTAAGATTGAAAGTCTAAAATCTCATAATTTTTTGTTTTATAGTATATAGCGGTACCAGATTATTGGAATCTAAGACATCTCCACAATCCTTTAAAATTCCATGTTTCCAAAATATAGACTTTTCATACAGAGACCAGTATTCCAGTGCTGATGTGGTGTCCTGCCCAGAACAGGTTGAGAAATTAGTCTACTTTCTAGCCTGATAAGTGGAAACACATGAAAAAATGGAGATTGTTTAGACAGTCATAGCTCATATTGGTCCATAAACTGACATTTTATTTGATTGATTGATTGATTGATTGACTTGATTTGAACTTAATACAAATAAGGCACCAAAAACTTATTTAAAATGGAATTATTCTGTACAAATATGGAGTATATTATTAGTCCTTTTTATTATATGTATTTACAAATGTTTTTGGCTATGCCTAAAATAAAACACAAACTATGTAAATTGTTTCAATTAAAATAAACTGGGATATTGGCAAAGCACATTAAGATAGTGTCCACAAAATATTTCTGTCCAGAAAGTACAGTTGATGTCTCAATAACACATAACCAATGTTAGATATGTTCAAACTTGACTCCAAATATGATTTTACTGTTACTTTGGTTAAGTTTAAATTACTACTCTTTATGCTTTATTTAACCTATCCTTGTAAACTTGTAAGTAATGATAGTTTGTACTCACAAAATGCATGGGTGGAAAACCCCAGGACTGTCTGCGTGGCAAAGACTACAAGCATATGGGAAGGATAAAAATCTCCAGGGACAACTGCTGGTAAACTAAATCCATAATTACAACCAAATTATAATGTGATAAAAATGTCTGATGATTGTCCTTTAAAAAGTTGATTCCTGATCAAAGTTCAGGACTTTTGTGAATGTAAATTCCCCCATTTATTACTTTTTAAAATATACATATTGGTCTATATATTGACAATACAGTAGCCCTTTTCTGGAATTATTTCTCATTGTAGTGAATTTAAATTTCTCAAATGATTTATAAACAAGCATATACTTTAACTGAAAGATGTTAAATTTTTGTCTAATGTTATGTCTTTATTTTCTCTTATAATTAATACAAATTCTGATTGCATTTTCTGCTTTGATGAATTTATTTACAAAAAAAAAAAAAGGTTAAAGTGTAGGAGATTTTGACCATGATTGATAGGAAACAACTAAGAATCCAATAAGGCAAATGAGATCATATGCATAAAGCATACAATTGTGTTATGTTCCTAAATACTAGAATTTATTTTCACCTGAAATCATAGAGTAAATGTAATCCTGATATATTTTCAGGGTAATTATCACTTTTCTAAGGACTTGGGTTTTATCTCTAATACAAGAAATAAAGAAAAAAAAAACTGGATTTTCATGAGACACCAGATTTTAAAAGTGTTCTAACTACCGTCACACTAATACGCTATGGCTTGGAAATTCAAGGCACAGAAAACTTTTACTTGAATGAAATTTCAGAAAGATATTCAGACGCTTATTTAGTTTTGTTTCTGTATGTTTCTTTGAAGCCTTATGCTTCTCCAAATAGCTTTCTTTTCTATAACTACATGACTATATGTTAGCAAATGTTTCAATTTTATTAAAGTTTAATTCCAGTGATTTAAAGGAGTAGCAAAGTTTCTGCCAATGCTTAGACCACTCTTATTGTGTTAAAAATGCTATAGGGAAAATATGTCTATGATGGGTTTATAATACATAGTTGTGCATGTATTTCTATTTAAAAGACCCAATGAAAAAAGCAGATATATATCCTCAGAGCTCAATGTACATTATGCTGCCAGTGTCTTCCAACAGTCCGGTAGCAGGTAAACTCATTTAGTTTTCTTTTTTAAAACTAGGGTTCACAACTTCACAGATTCTGTAATATTTGTTAACATGACAAGGCATATTTTGGAACTTGCCAAAAATGATAAAGTTGAAATGGGAAAATAAATGGTATTTAAATTACATGCATTCGTATAAGTATTCAAAGTCAGTATATCACTTTTGGCATAATCATAAGGTACTTGAGAGTTTACAAAAAACTTAAAAATATAATTTCATTGTATTGCAGTAAACTTCTTTGGAGTTAGAATGGGCCAGTATTAATCACATCCACTTTGAAGTTTATACAATTTAATGTTATATAAATTAAGTGAAGGTTCTAGTAAAGATAAACAATTCCACTCTGTCTCTCCAACCAAATGCAAACAAAATCCCTTTACCGAATGCATGGAGTAGCCACACACAAAATTCCAATAAATAGAAAAAGGTGATTTGGGTAAAAAAATCAGAGATTAAAGTATAGATATACAGTGGAGAGTTTGCTATTTTTCTTCTGTTTCCAACCAGATCTCCTCGTCCTTGCATTATTATAAATCTCAAAATAATGGACAAGGTATGAACTAAAAGTGCTCCAAGTGAAATTATACTTCCATTGGTCTTGGGATTGAGAAATAGACCCTTTAGATGATGGAGAGAGTGGTAAGACACTTTAGATGATGAAGAGAGTGGTGGTGGGAAATTCCATGACTGTTTCTGTTCTCTTTCAGCTTTGCCTTGGGAAGGCCCACTCCTGAAGCAGAAACCTTGTGGTAATGATGGTGTCAGTGACAGCAAGGTCATACCTAATGAGAGGAAAATCTCTAATCAGAAATACTGTATAGTCCAAAGGCCATCGATAAAAGAATCTCGATTTCCCCCTCTATACTCTTGCCACATGAATCTAGAAGCAAAATGAGGCAAAGGACTTGAAAGAAAGGGTAAGGAGACCAGCTAGTGACTGAGAAGGAGGGACCCTGGGAGTCAAATAGTCTGGGGAAGATTTTAAAGGGCCTCTAAATAAAGAAGCCCCAATATTATTTATAAATCTTAAAATCACCCCTGATAAGTTGATCTGGTGCGAAGTAGTATACTAATCATTTTGAGGATTGACATATGAGGTAGATTACTGCATAGACTGCTCACTAGTCTGTCTGTGGGTGGTACACATGAAGAGAGTTGAATAACATTACAAAGACTTTGAAAAATATAAAACTATGTAAACCACTACCCACATAAGACATGTCAGAAATTTCACCCAAGCATCTGAGTCAATAACCAACTAAAATGAAAGGATAATAAAATTATCTACAGAATCAAAACCAGTCCTTCATAATTTAATATTTAAAACACCCAGCATGCAACCCAAGACCATTCAACATAAGGGGAATTAAGAAATTCTGATAAATTACCAAAGGAAAATAAAAACAATAGACATGAGCATAATGTGAACCAGATATTGAATAATGAGACAAAGAAACATTTATAAAATGTTCAAAGTACGAACAAACATTATGAAATGTTTGTGTTCAAAGAAAGATAAAGTCTTAGCAGAGAAATAGGAAATATAAAAGAAAAAAATGAAAATTTTAGAACTGGACAATACAAACATGAAAAAAAAAATCACTAGGTGAACTCAATACCAAAAATTAAGAGAAGCAAAATATAAAGTACTCAATGAAGAAGATACAGACTCAAGAGAAAACTATGGAAACAGAATAGTCAAATAGAGAGTTAATCAGTGATTGAAATATAGTAATGCAAAAAGAACCCAGCAGTAAGATACAAGAAAGTAAGAGGCAGAAAGAAAAGAAGGAAGAGGAGGAGGAGGAGAAGGAGGATGGGAGGAGGAGGAAGAGGAGAAGGAGAAGCACAAGAACAAGAACTATCTGACTCCATTAAGAAATGTGATATTAAAGGTACTGGGTATTCCAGTGGGAAAGACAGAAAGTGGAAGGAGCATGATGTATTCATAGAAGTAGTAAAGGAAAACTTAGGAGGCGAAAAGATATACACATTCTAGAAGTAAAAGAACACCTGTTTACCAAAATGCATTGAGATCTACACCAAGACACATAGCAGGGAAACTACTAAAAAATTCAAGACAGTGAAATACTATTGAAGGAATGTAGGGGGGAAAAGATAATTCATAAAGATACACTTACCAGCTTTCATTGATTCTCAACAGATACTCTGTAAGCAAAGAGAGAATGGAATGACATATTCAAAATACTCAGAGATAAAAACTTCAAGCCAAGAATACTTTATCCTGAAAAATTCTTTTCATATATTAGTTAGAAATAAAAGCCTCCCAAACAAACAAATGTTGAAGGAGTCTGCCAATACTAGGCTTCCCTCAAAAAAATTGAAGGAAATTCTGCTATCTAAATTTTAGAGAAGAAAATCAGCATAAAATTGAAAGGAATAATCAAAACAAAGAAGCTAAAGACAAAATGGTAGAAGCAAATATTTATTTAATCAATAATCAACTTAATGGAAAAATTGAATATGTATGTACATAAATGTGTGTGTGTATAATACATACATACATATATACATATATAGCAAAAGGCATAGTGTGATGGGTTGGATCAGAAAATGAAACCAAATATTCTGCTGGTTCCAGGATACCGATTTGAGCTCCAAAAAATAAACATAAATTAAACAAAATAAAGATAAAAATAAACTATATCAAAGTTTTGTAAGACAATCCTAAAAACAAATGTAAATTAAAAAAAAAAAAGAGCAGTCACAGTTACCTCAAATAAAACAGATTCCCAGATACAGAGATGACAAGAGAAAGAAACGGGCATTATGTAATGAATAAGGGATCTATACATAAGGAAGACTTAACAATCATGTTGTGTGTGTGTGTGTGTGTGTGTGTGTGTGTACCAAATGAAGAAACATCAAATATACATAGCAACTAACATAAAAACAAAGATTGATAACAACACATTATTATTTTTAAATGAATATTTAATAAAAAGATAAATTTAAACAAAGATTCTTTGATGTGGACCTATTAAATGACTTTTTATACTTGAAATGCTTTTTACCATACAGTTTTATTTTTTTATTAATTATTTTTTAATTAAGGTATTGTTGGTTTGTATTTTGGGAATAGAGGTTTCCCTACTTTATGTTATTACCATAATATAACTTCTATCAAACACCTGTAGTCCAACAGTCTAGTCCATTGTGCTCCCTCCCCAGTTAGTTCTTGACTTGCTCATCTCAAATTCTGCATTCTTCAGTTCCATCATCAGTTGTCAAGCGGTAGTTTTTAAGTTTGGTTTTATCTGTTTTATTTCTCTATATGCCACTTATAAGTGACACCATGCAGAATTCACCTTTCTTCTTCTGGGAAAGTTTCACATAATCCCTTCCAGTTTCATCCAAGTTGCCACTAATGGCAATGATTTTGTCTCTTTTGATCATTGAGTAGTATTCCATTGTGTACATATAGCACATCTTCTCGATCCACTCCTTTTTTGAGTATTTAGGTTGTATCCATATCTTAGCTATTGTAAGCAACACATTATTGTTAAGGGACTTCAACAACATATATATGTGAATGGACACACAGAAAATCAACAAAGAAACAATAGCCTTAACAAGGAATTAGACCGGATGGGTTTAGCAGATGTTTATAAGGCAATGCACCTCCAAAATAACTGAGTACACATTTTTCTCAGATGCACATAGAGTATTCTTAAGGATTGACCACATGTTGGATTTCAAAACAAGTGCCAATTAATTCATAAGGAATGAAATCACATCAAATATCCTCTCTGATCAAAATTGGATCAAACTGGAAATCAGTCTCAAAAAGAATGGAGATAAGAAAGCTCATGTATATGACGACTAAACAACATGCTACTGAATGAATATTAGGTTAATGAGGAAAACAAAGGATACATTTAAAAATACCCAAGCAAAAGAAAATGAAGGTATTGTCTACTAGAATTTATAAGACACAGCAAATGCCATGCTAAGAGAGAAGTATACAGAAATACAGCACACATCAAGAAAAAAAAAAAAGAGGAAGACCTCATATAAGTAAATTAAACTTACACCAAAGGAACTACAAAATGAAAAATAAGCAAAACCAAAAGTCAGTAGAAGGAATATAATAATAGTAATAAAATAAGCAAAAGAAAAACAAAGAGATCTCAAAACATCAATAAAATGAAAGTTGTTCCTTAAAAAAAACCAAAATAGTCAAGCCCCTCTCTAGGCTTATTCAGACAAAAGGGAGAACATTGTGGTAAATAGAATATAATAAAAAGAAAAGTTATAACAGATATCTGAGAAATAAAGAGGATCATAAGAGATTATAATGAACTTCTTTATGTCCATAAATTGGAAAACCTAGAAGAAATGCATGCATTCTTTTAAAGCATAACATCTTCCAAATCTGCATCAGGAATAAATATAAAACTTAAACAGATCAACTATAAGCACAAAAATTGAAATTGTTGTCAAAAATCCTCCCCCCCCCCAAAAAAAAAATACCCAGGAACAAATCACTCATTATCATTTTTACCAAACCTTCAAATACAAACTAATACTTACTCTCCTCAAACTCTTCACAAAAACATAAGAAGAAAGAATGCTTTCAAAAAAACTTTATGATTCAACAGTACTCCAACCCATACCAAAAAACAAAACTATAGACTAAAGTCCCTAGTGAAGACAGGTGTGAAAAATCGCAAAAAAAAAATCTTAGCATACAAAATCAAATGATACATTAAAAAAAAATCACATATGAAGGAAGTGAAAAACAAGATAAACAGATGGGATTATATCAAAATAAAAAGCTTCTGTACAGCAAAAGAGACATTAACCAAAACAGACACCCTACCAACTGGGAAAAGATCTTTGCACACAATACATCTGATAAAGGACTGATAACAAAAATTTACAAGGAACTCACACAACTCAACAAAAACAAAGCCAACAACCCAATCAAAAAATGGGCAGAAGAGTTCAAAAGGCACTTCTCCAAAGAAGAAAAGCAAATGGCCAACAGATACATGAAAATATGCTCAACATCACTTATAATCAAGGAAATGCAAATCAAAACCACTATGAGGTACCACCTCACACCTGTGAGGATGGCACACATTAAAAATACAGGCAACAACAAATGCTGGAAAGGATGTGGAGAAAAAGGAACACTTCTACACTGCTGGTGGAAATGTAAACTGGTCCAACCACTATGGAAAGCTGTATGGCGATTCCTCGAACTGCTAAACATGGAGCTTCCATACGACCCAGCAATCCCACTTTTGGGAATTTACCCAAAGGATACAAAAACACTAATCCAAAAGGATACATGCACCCGTATGTTCATTGCAGCACTGTTCACAATAGCAAAGGTATGGAAGCAACCCAGATGTCCAAAAATAGATGATTGGATCAAGAAGATGTGGTACATATACAC
>PVIJ01024496.1:0-12178 GCA_004024925.1 Scalopus aquaticus
ACAGTCTATTTAATAAATGGTGCTGGGAAAACTGGACAGCCACATGCAAAAAAATGAAACTAGACTATGACCTCACACCCTGCACAAAAGTCAACTCAAAATGGATAAAGGACCTGGATGTAAGACCTGAAACCATAAAATGTATAGAAGAAAATATAGGCAAAACTCTACATGACATACATCTCAGCAAAATCTTGAAGGAGTATCAAAATATTTTAATAAGTGTTTTATTGCTAGTTTTCCACATGGTCTTATATTTGTGTAATTTTTATTAATGTTTTACAAAATCATGTTTTTTTAGCAAATAGCTCATTTAATCCTCACTATAATTTTTTCAAGCAAGTTTAAGGGTAGTTTAATTTTCCTGTTTTGCAAAAATGAAAGCTAAATGTTGGGAAAATTAAGTAATTTGCCTAAGTCATAAAAAAATATAAACAAGAGTTTCTTCAGTTAACCATAATTTGAGGCACTACATATTAAAAATCACAAAGATGAGGCTTTAAAAAAGACAATTTGGATTCCATATATCTCTTTTACCAACTATTTATTCTCTGTTCATTTTCTCACCAATAAGAGACATAATCACAACTATACAAATTTTTTACAAGAACTAAGTAGGATAGCACAGAGAGTCCAGCTTCAACCAGCAGTAAGTAAACAGATTTCAAAGTAATTAAGGTGAGATGCTTATTGCACTAAATTACACTAAAACCAGCTTCAGTGCTTCATAATCTCACTACGCTTGTGTTAGTTTCTTCACCATTTACAGAAAAATACTTTCTGGCTGTTTCAGAAATGAAATCCATCGTTCAAATTATAAAAATAATAACAACATCAATGCTATCTAAAAAGAAAACAAGGCCTCCCTGGTGGCGCAGCGGTTAAGCGCTGCGCTGTGGAGCTGTCGGCTGCGTTGACGCAAGTTCGACGCCCGGCCGGGGAGCATCCCACATGGTGCGGCAGACCTCTCCTGCCTTGCCTGCTGCTCCCCTCAGCAGTGTATTTCTGATCTGCCTGTTCTGCTACCCGCTCTGTCTCTGGTGAACCCTCTCGCTGCTCCACAGCTCTGGCTTGTACCCCAGCTTGGATGTATAAATAAAAATAAATAAATAAAAAAATAAAAAATAAACAAAAAGAAAACATTTTTAAAAAGGTAAATAATGAATTGGTTATATAATTTTTGATATATGAAGAGCATCTGAGGAATTATTTTTAACTGTTCTCTATGTTCTGGTTCCTTCTTTGACTCCCTTTTCTTGCTTTCATAATTTAATTGTATTAGAATAAAAACACACTCTTTCATAGTCCTTACAACTACAGAAAGTATCTGTGGTTCCGAGTAAAAGCACTGTGTGGCTGTAACTTAAAAAGAGACCATGTGGTGATTATTTCACTAGATCTTGTCATAATAACACGGGATTTCCGCTATTGGCTGCATCACTTTTTTCAAGTGTTTAACTTCCTACAACTTGACTGGGGTAACGCTGTGTTGTTTGAGTACATTTAATTCTCTACTTGGCTTATTCACCCAAATAACTAACACCATGTATCACAACTCCTGGCACCTCCCACTGCTCTTGGTTCAATACCATTAATAATGGTATTGATAAACATATGGTAAATGAGATGATATAGGAAAGCTGATTTTAAGTGTTTTGTAAACATGTCAAATGTCATATAAAGAGAAGTAAAAGATTCTCATCATCTCAATAACACCTATACCATTAGGAAGGACTTCCACCATAAAACTGAAAAATCAGTGCACATTTGTCTATTTGTAATGCAAAGCAGCATTTAAAATAAACAGAGGAAGCCCATTAGTCTAGCCTATAATATGTATAAAATGACAGCATAGCCTGGATGCTTAACACATTCCAGATAATCATCACAGATTAATAAATCCAGAACACAAGAAAAATTTAACACTAATGACAGAGAAAGCTGATAATATATTGGCAAGAGTTCTAAGAAAGAAAATGTAAAATATGCCAGGAAGTTTAAACCCACTTGAACTGAAGCTCATGCTACAGAAGAGGCATCTTTCAGAACCATCAAAACAAACAGAAGATGAAAAATGACGGTGGGGTAATTTTCATTTAAATCCCTTACATATGTCTTTTTTTGTAGACAGTCATAAACCATAAAATGTAAAAGGAATAAAACCAATGTTCTTATTTTGAGGGTATTGTCAAGGAGTAAGAAGTTGTTCCTTGAAATGAAATGCTCTTCAAACCTAAACTTTACCATTCAAGTGCCCAATTTTTATTATTTCACATATACACTGGCGAAAAGCATTGTGAACTGAATTCAGCACTTTCACTACTTTGTATATGCATCTCTACCATCTCTCTGTATATCCAAATTTCCTCTTCTTATATGGGCACCAGTCAGAATGCAATAAGGCTCACTCTACTGGAATCATTTAACTAAATCCCTTCTTTTTTAAAAAAAAAGATTTATTTATTTATACATATAAGCTGGGGTACAGGCCAGAGGTGTGGGGTGGTGAGAGGGTTCACCAGAGACAGAGCGGGGAGCAGAACAGGCAGATCAGAAATACACTGCTGAGGGGAGCAGCGGGTGAGGCAGGAGAGGTCTGCCACACCATGTGGGATTCTCCCTGGCCGGGCGTCGAACTCACCTCGCTGCTGCCGACAGCTCCACAGCGCAGCATTTAACCGCTGCGCCACCAGGGAGGCCCTCAATCCCTTCTTTAAAGGCCCTCGCTTCACACACAGTCAATATGAGGTACTGGGAGTGAAGGCTCCAATACATGAATATAGGAGGGAACATAATTTAAACCATAACAATAGACATCCAGCAACAGACAATTATACATATTTTTTCTTTTTCTGTTTAAGTAACTTACAGTGATATTTTCTTATAGATATATTATCAGCTCAAATAGGATATGGATGAGGAAACAAAGACTCAGAAAACTTTATCCAGCGCTATACAAAGCCCAAAGTTGGAGAGATGATATTAAACCCTGGTGTCTCTTGACCTGGTGCCTCTCTCTACACAAGCTATGGTTTTGACTGTTTCCCTGAATATTTTAGTCTCTTGATGATTTGTCTTTCAACTCCCAACATTTTGTTCTCTATCCCATAGTTCTTAAACCTCCTTGTGGATAAGAATATATAAAATTATTTCTTATCACTCAAAAGAATGACACCCCATGTTTCTTCAAATTTCCCATAGCAGTTTCCCTAGCTCTGGTCTACATTAGGGTGAGCAATGTATGTTTGATGAATTAATAAGTAAGGTGGAGAGTAAGCTACATCAATACCTTACTTCCACCAGAAGTTGAGAAGTACAGGATATGGAAAAAGAAGTTAAAGAAAAATCACATACAGTTACTTCTTGATAGGATTTATATAACACTCAACAAGTAGGTACAAATGTGTTATGAAAATGTCTATTGTAAACTAAAATTAAAAACAAAGCCATAACAGAATTTTCCTATGCATTTTCTCCCAAAATTTATTATTGCAAACAAGCAAATAAATCAAATTATTAAAGATGATACTTGTAAGATCTCTCTTATTACAACCCCATGATGACCAAAATGTAGAAACAGAACCAGAAATACACGTGGATAAAGTGAGGATTAAAATCAGTAACTGAAAACAAGAAGTTATAATCAAATACAATCACAGAGTTTAGCAAATGAGTTTTGCAGAAGAGCTCAAGTTCACCCATTCCCTTGGCACTAAAGCAGGTTGCCATGTGAACTGCTTAGACCTCTGCATTCTTAGAACCATATCTTTCTTTAGAAATTAGAATAAACAATTGTGATACTGATATGGGCTGGGATATACTACCCCCTCAACAAAACCAAGTGAAAACAATGAAATAAAGGTTTCAATATGTGAATTGTGTTGAATTTAATACCTGAGAGGAATTTTTTATATAAGGTTTATATTAATGGAAGAAGTTTCTGAGCATTCTAAATGTATTTTGGGACCTAGAAGTAATCATCACAAACTATCCTGTGCTCCTGAGAGATGTTTTTTATTGTTCTTAGGTTGAATTTGGCCCTGATTAAGGATATATATTGCTCAGTCTGCAGAATTTGGACATTAATTCCAAGAAACAGTCCAAATCAAGCCAAATTTCAAATGATAGAACATTACTATACCCCCACCAAATTGTATTTGAAACTGACAAAGGCCAAAAGTCAATTATGTAAAATCAAAATGAAAAATTCAAAGTATTTTATATAATTTGATATTAACTAACTAGTCATTCTAGATATCAATTCATTTTTCTCTGCTTTTTTGGCAATTCTCCAAACTAGGGTAACTTTCATTTCTTAAAACTTGTAACACTCAGTCTGTGACTCAGCAGTATTTAAATCTCATTTAGAATTTCAGGTGTTTTTTTTTTTCCGTTAAGATTTATTGTGATAATATGAGAATTATTCATACCCTGCTAGGTATATAAGTACTGCAAATTACATATAAGAATACAACTATTTGATAAATTTCAGTTTGGGTTGTCATATGTGACATAAGACAAAATATCTGAAAGAAAAGAGAAGCAATAATGGAAGAAATCCTCTTTAAGTAGGTGCTAGCTGTCTTTTAAAGAACATCCTCATTTTCAATCTTTCTCATTCTCTCCCTCTCTCTCTCAGAAATGAAGGGTGAATATAAATCACTCAATAAACCATTCACCTTTGGAGAGATGTGAAGTAAACAAAAACTTTTTTTTATCATTTCTGTTTTCAAAGTCCCTTATGGTGAAATTTATGTTCCCACTCACATGTACTGAAGTGCGTACCAGTGAAATAATTGATACCTAACAGGGAAGGTAGTTCTCCTTGCCTAGAAGGGAAATTCTGGAGATGACAAGTTGTGGCAAGTTAGACACCAGATTCATACTCACAAGGTTTATTAACTTGATTTTCACTTTTTGTTTTCTACTGGACAATTCAACAGAGAAAATTGTTTTTAAAAAACCAAACTAGCTCAAGAATTATATGTGCCAAATGATAGATAAAAATAATAAGTCAACAAGCATGGGGTTTGCATTAGTTTCCTGAGACTGCTGTAACAAATTATGACTAACTTGGTGCCTTAAAACAAGGGAAATTCATTCACTCACAATTCAGGAGGTCAGAAGTGTGAACTAAAGGGTTGGCATGACTGTGCTCCCTCTGGAGGCTCCAGAGGACAGCCCTTCCTTGCCTTTTCCAGCTCTTGCTGCTATCAGCATTCTTTGGATTATAGCCACAACTTTCTCCATTTACACATCAACTTTTCTGCATGTCTGTCTACTACTTTATGTGTTTCTTATAAAGATACTCATCATTGGATTTAGTAAGCCCTTGGAGAATCCAAGATGAAGTCCACATCAGAAGATCCTTACCTAAATGGTATTCACAAAGAGCCTTTTCCCAAATAAAGTAACATTCATAGGTTCAGGGAATTAGAATGTGGACATACCTTTTAATGGGTGCCCATCAACCCATCTCAGAGTTTGTATTTCCGTGAAACAAATCATTTCTTAGTAAAGGACAAAGCTTTGTGCATACATTATGAACTGTCATGTGATCCTTACTTCAGCAAGAGAATTAAATTACTGATGTCATTATTATTTCTTAGAATTATGCTGGAATCATACTATGCTATTGCTTGTAGTACAAAGGAATGTTGTACAATGTTGTCCACAAAATGAATGTGAATAAAATAAATACTATCCTCTAAAGAACTGTATGTTGTTAATCCTGGCAACTCCAGCTAAATGAAGCTTAGCAGTAATGATAATTATAAAAGTAGTAGTATAAATGATGATAGCGATAATAACAAGTTAATGGGCCAGGAATCATAGTAAGTTTTTCACACATTTCTAATTTTAATCCTCACAGTCACACAATAGGTAAAGACATCTCTTTGCCATGTCTTCCTTGGCATAATTTCTTTTTTCTTCCTTCTAACAAAACCTTCCATTTTTTCTGATGTTCACTGTCTTCTAAAGAGCTGAGACTGCATTAATTCAGTTGTGATAATCTCACCCCTCTTGCTAGTGAGTGAACTGGGATTTCTAAAATAAGGTTTCTTTGCTTATTATTTTAAGACTTCAAAACAAAGCACCACAAACTGTGTGCCTTAAACAGAAGAAATTTATTTTCTCACATTTATGAAGGCGAGGGCCTCCCTGGTGGTACAGCGGTTCAGCGCTGCACTGTGGAGCTGTGAGTTCAACGCCCGGCCAGGGAGGAACCCACATGGTGTGGCAGACCTCTCCTGCCTCGCCCGCTGCTCCCCTCAGCAGTGTATTTCTGATCTGCCTGGTCTGCTCCCCACTCTGTCTCTGGTGAACCCTCTCACTGCCCCACGCCTCTGGCCTGTACCCCAGCTTGTATGTATAAATAAATAAATCTTTAAAAAAAAAAACATTTACGAAGGCGAGAAGTGTCCCACCCCCCAAAACCCCAAAATGTCTTTTTAGCAAACACTTGATTTCATGTAGGGGCTTTGAAAGAAGAGTGAAGGTTGTTTTTGATATTTATATGTATTTTCTCCTAGTAAGGACATCTCCTAGGAAGACCTTTTAAATCTCTTTTCAGTGGAGAAGAGCCTGACATTCAGATTGTGTTCTCACTAAGGAATTTCTATAATTTGAATCTGTTACAGAGAGGACTCTCCAATCTAGACTTCAACTTTTTAGCGCAATTGCAAGGATTGGAAACTCACCTTGAGCTAGAGGTTCCATTGTTCCCTTGGTCTAATTACATGGTTTTCCACAACTCTGTATTTTCCTTTTGCAGGTTAAGTTTATCTCTATGAAAAAATAAGTTCTTCTCTTTTCTCAAAACTTCCTTTACATGTCTATATTACATGCCTTTTGTTTACTTTTCTGTAATAAACTCATTGACACTTCATACTCACAGATGCCTTATTGTCCCATTAGCATACATTCTCCTTAATAAATTTTTTTCTGGTCATTTCATAGTCCCTTCTGACATCTGCTAAAAATGACACATAATCCACCCAGCTCGCTTTCTAGCTTCCCGGGCCATGAGTTAGATACATGGATAGAAACCATTTCTCAACTTCAGGAGATTTTGTGCATTATGGACATGAAAATGTTTGACATATTATCTGTAAATACAGTTCATCAAAGTTATAAAATCTAAGGTATAAAGGACTCCTATTTTATTTGAAAAAATGGACAGCAATAATCCTATACTATCATACATTTCATTTGATTCCTCTTTTTCATGATACATAACATTACACGTACTGAACACGACTTTACTTACAGAAAAAACTTCATAAAAAGTCATAAGACTCAAAAATTGGCCATCGTATTTCATGCATATAGGGGCTTTGATACATCACAAACATAAAACCGTATTTATATTTTGGGAAAGTTTATAACTAGGTCTTATTACAGCCAACTCATAGTTTGTTTTTTACTGACATTATTATAGTTCTTTACAGACATTACTGCAAAATTATGTAGTTATGTTAGTGACTCATAAAATTCTTTTTTATTCATTTTATTTCTCTATCCTCTATAAAAATATATATTGTCATTTCTTTTGGTAAGATCCTACCTGTGATAATGCGAGTTAATAAATATCTTACAAAAGGGCCTCCCTAGTGGTGCAATGGGTTAGGTCACAGCATTACGAAGCTATCTAGACCCACTGCAGCATGAGTTCGATACCTGGACAGGGAGCTTCCCACATGGTGCAGCAGACCCCTCCTATCTTGCCCACTATTCCCCCAGCAGTGTATATCAGTCAATCTGCCTGTGCTGCTCCCCACTCTGTCTCTGGTGAATCCTCTCATTACCCCACACCTCTGGCCTACACCCCAGTTCTTATATGCATAAATAAATAAAATTTAAAAAAACTTATAAAAGACTTTAAGTAATTTAAAATTCGTAATCATATCCTTGTCTTTATGGAATCCTTCTGTTTCTTACTCAACAAGAGAATTTAGTTGCTAAATACTATAGAGGAATCTAAAATATAATTCCACTGGTTATTGACTTGGTTTAACCAGGTTTAATCTGGTTTCACCAGGTAAACACACTTAATTCCCAAAGGAGGCACTAACTCATCTCATACATGATAATGAGATGTTGTCTTAGAACCTATTAAATTTGAAAATATACTTGAGAATACATAACAGGATATATAGGACACAGCCTACAAAACATTATCTGTATAATGGTTTCTTTCTTCCTTTGCAGCAAAAGTTTAAGCTCTGAAAATTAAAAACGCTGAAGCACAGCAATAAAATAAAATGATCCCAGGCAATTCAGGTTTCTGTGGGGTCCTCCACAAGCCAAAAACCTTTCATCAATGCAGTGGTCTGGGTAGGAAATATTTCACTTAATACCTTTGTGGTTAATACTATTCCTTAATAAAATTCTCTAAAATTATTTCTCCAGAATTAAGTAATCTAAATAAAAGCTGGGTTGCAATTTGACCATTACATCATTCATTTCTCTATAGTTAGATAAATATTCTTGACTTCATTTATGTAATGACAGAATGCACAAATGATAGAATAATACAAATACATAAATCTGACAGAATATGTACACGGATTTTTGCAAGAGATAGGTTGAACTTAACTGGTCTATTAAACATAGTAAATATCCGTATTTTAATGTGTGAATATGCAAATGAGATAAAACTGGATAATTTTTAGGCAAAAATAAAGAGATGCTACTATTAAAAGAAATGCTTCTCTGAATTATTTAAGATAGATTAAATTGCATTATATAGAGGCTGCATCTTTTTTGTTTTGCCTAGATTTAAAAAAAAAAGAAGTCCGTGATATTCAAATTTCAAATCAAGAAAATATTTACAATTTTATAAGTAGTGGTTTACCAAATGCTCGAATAGCTCTGCTTGTATAACCAAGTGACAAGAGAAAAACCTAAGCCATCTCCACTCAGATTTAAGATGAAAAGTCTGATTACACAGTCTTTGGTGAGAGAGAGAGAAAATGATAGCAAGATAGATATAATAGGTCATATTAAAGGAAAGCTTGGCACATACTACAAACTCACTCTCTGAAAATCAGTAAATTATACTTTGCATGTTTTCAAAATTAAAAATCTGGGTTTATTTGACTCACTTGTGACCAGTCTAGAGTCCTCAATTTAATGTTCCTATCTCAATACTTATCTTTTTTAGCTGCTCTAAAAAAGTGGAGATCTACTTATGTTGTTTAATGAGTTTAATTAATCTGAGCTCCTGGATCTTTCCCTCAGCCCACTAAACACACAGATGGCGCACCCAACAATCTTCAGTAAAGGGCGAGAACAAGAGTCCCTTCCTCTTAGCCTAGAAAAGTAAGGAAATTGCCACACACTCTATTTTTGAATTGTTGTAAGCTCACTCCCCTGGGTAGAGCCATTGTTGGCAAGATCAGAAGAGCCAGGACATTTACTGGAACTTACTTCACTGAGAGGGAAGAGGTGTAGGGGAGGGAGTTGCAGTGGCTTAAAGGAAGGAGCCCCTCAGGTTTCACTTTCTTTCACTTGAGTAGCAACATTACCCACATCTCTATGAGAGGAACCCCAGCTCTTTTCCCCCAACTTATACTGGATCTAAGTATTCCTCGCATTTGGGGCAGACTGGGGCAGTCCTCATGGATTCCTGTCTTCGCACAGGACACACTGCCTTACTCAACACACAGTTTATAACCTCATCCTCCAAAGACAACCATGTCACTCTTGTATATATTTCCCACAAATGCTAAGTAAGATATTTATTGCTAGTTGGTTGAACTGTTTTGCTTGTATCTATACTGTAGTTTCCATCTATCAAGTTCCATGTGATAACTTTTCACCCTAGCATCTCTATTTTGGAATAACTATTGGAAATATTAGTGTTTGATCTCTGAAACTCACTGCAACTCAAGGACTATAATTTGTACCATGAGGCCATAATGTAGGCTTTACCCACTTCTCCATTAAGAACAGCCCAAATGCACAACAGACCGGTCATGACACATCCACGCCTTCGAGAAAAAGCAAACAGTATAGGAAGGACAGCAAGGTGACCAGATTTACCCCCAAAGAGTTTTTTACCCTACCTGGCCTTTTTTTCCAGATGAAGATTTGAACTACAGCTTGCCAAATTATTGTTAAAAAATATGACTATAATCATGTAAGTTGTTTATCAAAACAGTATACAAGGTTATGTATTATTGCTCTTGAGGTTTTAAGTCACGGCTAAAGATGAAAAAGGAGTTCTCATTTTTTAGATCAGCCTCAACTCTTGTGGAGTAAAAAGATGATGTACTTAGCACAAAATGTGAGTAATTCCACTCAACATTTGTGAAGGAAAATACCAACTCCTTTGCAATATCAGCAAATTTTTTGTTCAGATTAGAACTTTTCTGAGCAAATTTTTTAAAAAACCAAAAAAAATTTTTAGTAACAAATGCTTTTTATGGAATAACTATGATGGAAGATCACAATGTCATATTTTAGAAGTTTAAATTTCAGTGGAAAATTAAAGTACTTGTTTAAGTCATCTTTGTAGCAGACCGTGTTTGCATGTAACTTAGATAACATCATTGTTCAGACTGTCTAAATAAACAACACATAGCAGAAGGATGAAGTTAGGGTACAGAAATATTCAGAAAAGCACAGGTCAGTGGGGAGGGAACAGGCATTGAGGACCTTGAGAATATTTTTATGAACAAAAATTTTGGACAGAAACAAACCATTTTTTTTTCTTAACTATCTGGAGAAAAGGAGTATCTGTTTTATGTTGTTTTTCTTTCAAAATGTATTTTGAACATGCTGTAATAGCTCTGGTATGACAGTCATCCTACCTAAATTAAAGCAAATTTAAATTGAATGTTTCAAAAAATAGGAATAGGCAGAGGCAATCATTTCTTGAACTGAATCCTGGTTTGTATTGTAGTTATTATTTTTCCAGGAAAATTACTAACAAGGTGTTCAACTCAGAAAATCATGATAAATACAGAGACCAATAAATCAAGCATGCACCACAGTTCTACTGTGTTCTAGACTCTTCTATGCAGGCTGAAGAGGTGGAAATATATTAATGTATTTAAATACACTAAAAAAGGGCAACTGCCCACGAGTGACTACAGAAGCTTAATTCGGGGGGAAGAAATAAGTATAAGAGAAGCAATGCAAAGTCAAGAAAAGGGAGTTAAGGAATCCCAAAGTTGCCACAAAGTTGCATTTCTTCATTTTATCAATATGGGAAAATTTTATTCTGGGTTGTCCTATTTATGACTGTAGTGGTTCCCTAAGGCTGCTATAACAAATGACCATAAATTTAATCTTACAGCAGCATAAATTTATTATCTGGTAGTTTGGGAGGTCAGAGATTCAGAACAGGTTTCAATGGAATTAAGTCAAGACATTGGTAGAGTTGACTCCCTCTAGAGGCTCTAAGGGAGACTGTGCTCTTTCTCTTTCCAGTTTCTGGGGTTGTCTCCATTCCTTGGACCACATCCCCCTCCTCCATCAAAACCACCAGCATTACACCTTCCAGCCTATCCTTTTCTGAACCACCTGACTCCCTCTTGTTAGGACCCTTGTGATTCCATTGTGACCATCTGTAAAATCCACAATCATCTCATCTCAAGATCTTTAGCTTAATCACATCTGCAAAGTCCCTTTTGTCACCACGTAAGAAAACATATTTTATATGTTGAAGAGTCAAATGTGGACATTAGAAGAGGAGGTTGTTATTCCTTACCACAATTATGAGTGGGTTTTTGTTTGGGCTAAAGAAACTAGGGACTTTATTCTGTGCATACATACATGGATATCTAAGTACGTACCCCTATACATGCGTATATATAGGCCCACATATAAGCAAGCATGTAAGACAGTCTTATTTGATGTGGTACATATACAAAATGGAATACTATTCAGCATGGAAAGAAGATAAACACATGCAATTTGCAGTGACATGGATGGAATTAGAGGGGCTCATACTCAGTGAAATAAGCCAGAAAGAAAGAGAAAAATATCGAATGGTTTCACTTATAACAGGACTATAGGGAGGCCGGGTGGGAGAGAGACAATCAGTGGGTGGTGGGGGCGGGGGGAGGGAGGCGGAGGAAGGGAAGGAAAAGGGCACAAAATGGAATAGAAAAGAGCACAAGGGACCATGGAGATGGATCACGGGTGAATTGGTGGTGGGCTACCCAAG
>PVIJ01024497.1:0-11945 GCA_004024925.1 Scalopus aquaticus
ATTCCACGTGCCATGGATCAAGGGAACTTACACGGATGTGATTTGGTTCAACGGGATCAACAGCAGTCCCGCTGAGGAGAGCGACCTCAGGGTGTGTCCATGAGGATGTTGTAGGATCACCGGGTCTGCCACACTTAGCACAGTTTGTCCTTTGAAGTGTTTATCTCTCACATTAAGAGCCATTGCCTATAGATCTGTCTTGGGAGTCAGCACGCACTTGAGTTTCTTTGTATCAATGAGAACTCAGTGTCATTGATTCCTGATGATAGTCTCCACTTTCCAAGTAAACTTGTGATTTGTCTACTGCTCCTTTCAGCTCAATCATATTTAGCTTGAAGTGTTTCCAGGACTGGCTCTGGCCACATACGCATTTATGACTGCTGAGACTTCTTGCTGGTCCTGAGACTTTGGGGTCTTGACACTTTGGGGTAACCTGCTTTTTCTCTCTTTTCCTTGAAAGCTATGGAGGGTGTCTTTTCTTTTCATCTTGTTTTCTGTGCTCTATGAAGTCTGCCCTTGTCTTTTCTCACCTGCACTTTGAACCTGATGCTACCTGAGACAGCTTTCGGGGTTTAATATCTTGGTGTCCTGTGACCATTCTGTGTGGTTGAGCAAGGCCTGTCACTGGCTTTGGATATTTCAGTCACTGTGCATTCAAGCAACTTTTCCACTCTGATGTCTCTGACATCTCTAGTTTTGTGTAGATCAGATCTTTGGAAGTTGTCCCACACTTCTCAGGTGTTCCAATCCGGATTTTCCCTCTTTTCCCTTTGAGCTTCATTTGGGAAGTTTCTGTTGGCCCTGCTACAGGGGGACTGGCTCTGTCCTTAGGCAGGACACACCTACTGGTGGCCCCATCAGAGTCACTTGTCACAGCTACTACGGTCTAGTGAGTTCTGGCATTCCCTTTGTATTCTTCCTCAGTTTCCATCTAACTGCCTCCACTACCTGTGTATCCTTACCTTTGTCACTTTTTCCACCAAAATGCTCGAAGCACTAATCTGAGTTTTTCTAATCCCTTGCCTGATAATTCCAAATTTTAGGTGATATCTGACTTGGCTATTACTGATTTTAAGTTTTTTTCCTGGAACCCTGATTATTAAAATGCTAGACAATTTCTTTCCCCCCCAGCTCACAAATTCTCCAACCATTTTTGTTTGCGTGTTATCCCGTTTCCCAGACGCGCACATCACATCCACTTCATCTGTTCTCAAGCCCACTGGGTCTGTCTTCTCTCATCTGCGTTTCATTAAGGACTCAGTCAGGTCATTTTTCCTTTTGTTACTGCAGTTTTTAGCTCTAATTTCCACTTGATCCTTTCCTACAATCTCTGTAACTTGGCAGAGATTTTCTACTTTTTATTTGTTGCACAGTAATGACTCCATAATGACGCGTTCAAGCAGCTTGGCAGTGGCCACGTTAAAATCTGAGCATCATCTCAACATCTGATAGATCTCTCTGTGTTTGTTGACTGCTTTTCCTCATTCAAGGTGTAATTTGCAGGATTTTTTAATAGTGTGCTGCATGTTTTGATTATTCTGTCAAGAGACCCTGTGTCCTTGTGTAGGAAGTTGCCTTGTTTCAATGTTTGCCCTGTTGCTTCTGGCCTCTCACTTTGTCCTTCCAGTGACATTTCCTTAATGAGCCTCTGCAGTGCATTCCTGGCAATGCATTTTGTTGCACACATTCCTGCAATGTGTTCCTGTGTCTCCAACAGAGTTCCTGCTGGGTTGTTGCTAGAGGTGACTGCAGGGGCAGGAAGGGCTTCAGCTGGCCACCAGGTTTCCTCAGGTGGGGCTGTGAGATTCAGCCCCACAGAGCACAGCGCATTTTTTCTGGACAATTCACCCAGTCCCACTGGCTTTCCTGTTCCCTAAATCTCAGTGTGTCCAAGGGAAGGAAGCAGCCACGTGGGGTCCTGCTAATGCTGGTTGTATTTAGGCGCTCTAGGCCGGGGTGTCTGTCTGCCACTGGGTGCAGTGTTGAGAGACACCCACATGGATTCACCTTCTGGTGCAGGCTGAATGTCTCAGAAAAGCCAGACCTGAGTGCTGTTGCGGTGAGCAGAATGTCATAGCCTCGTGTCATCTGGCTGTCTTCTGTTTGGTGGATGATAGAGGTACAGTGGTCTCGGGGCACCTTCCAGACTGAGTGACCCTTACTTAGGACACAGGTGGCCTGTGGCAGTCACCCGTGCAGGTTAGTGGCACATCTGTGCCCGTGCTGAAAAGGGCATTGATGGGTCAGCCCTTGAGGGTCGACTATGGTGACACTCTGTGGATATGGAGCCAGCTGTGACTTTGATTTTGGGTGTGATTGGGTGATCCCTCCAGACAGTAGAGGGTTAACTAGGGTCTTGCACAGGGAGTGTATGTTGGGTCTTCCATGCTGTATTCATCTCTCTGTATGCTACCACTGGACTTCCACTTTTGCATACATTTACACACTGATGGCAGCCTTTTTCTTTAGGTTACGTTTATTTCATAACTTCTCGTTTTCTTTTTCCTTTTTTGTGACTATGAATTGATATATCTTATTGCACCTTGATTTTCTCCATGTGAGTGTTAAAACAAAAGTTCAGCAAAATCACCAGTCTGTTGGTCTTTATATTATTTATTTTTAAATTAAGTTTATTAATTTATTTTCTTATGTTGTTGATAATTTTTGAACACTGCTGCATTTCTCCCCTCATGTGTAGTCCCCCAGTTCTCCCAACACCATTTGCACCCGGGATCCATCACCACAGTCCCTTGTGCTCTTCCCTCCCCTGTCTTGACCCCTCTTCCTCCCCCTCCCTGCTGGATGACTGGGGTCTATGGGCAGCTTGCAGGTTTGATCTTTTTCCTCTTTATTCAGTTCCATGTATTCCCAAATATGATCAAAACCATCCAACCTCTTTCCTTCTGACTTATTTTGCTGAGCATAATCCCTTCAGCTCCATCCATGTTGTTGTATATGGCATGAGTTTATCTTTTTTGATCGCTGAGTGCTCCATTATGTATATAGGCCACATCTTCTTGAGCCATTCATCTGCTCGGGGGCATTTGGGGTGTTTCCATAGTCTGGCTATTGTTTGTAGTGCTGCAATAAATACAGGGGTGCACGTCTCCTTTTGAATGAGTGTTTCTGTGTTCTATGGGTGATTCCTAGGAATCAAATTCCTGGATCATATGATAGATCCATTTTTAGTGTTTTGAGGAACCTCCACACAGCTTTCTGTGGTGGCCAGACCACTTTCATTCAGTGTTGGTGTAAGTCCCCTACATGCCTCACCAGACCACCGACTGCCTTCCACCTTTTCCTGTCAATTTATGTTTCTTCAAATAGTCCCAAGGCAATTATTTGAATTGGAAGAGGATTTTGAGTCTCAGTCATTCTACCTTATCAATCTACTCCTAAGTTTTTTAGAAGTGCAATGACATATCATACTAATAATTTTCTATTCCTTTAAACAGTCTTATATTTTTGTGGTAAAAAATACATGACATAAAATTCAGTGTTATAAACATTTTGCATGCATAATTTAGTGGCATTGGGCATATTCACATTGTCATGCCACCGTCACCACTACCCAAACATGATTTTTATTTTTATTCATTTATTTTTTTCTTTCATACCATTTATTTTTTAAATATATATATATATATATTAATTTATATCTTTTACATTATTTTGTACTGACCATGGGGTACCCACCAGAAATTCACCCGTGAACTGTCACCATATTCCCTGTGATCTTTTCTCTCCCATTTTGAACACTTATCCTCCCCCTCCCTTGCTGATTGTCTCTCATTGCTGGCTGCCTGCTACGGTTTGTTTTTGTTTTGTTGTTGTTGTTTTTATTTTCTCCTCCCGATCTCTTATTTGGTTCCCCTATATTCCTCCTATAAGTGAAATCATTCGATATTTTTCTTTTTTCTCTGGCTTATTTCGTTGAGCATGATCCCTTCTAGCTCCATCCATGTTGCTGCAAATAGCATGAGTTTATCTTTTTTTCATTGCTGAATAGTATTCCGTTGTGTATATGTAATCCATACAGCTTTCCATAGTGGTTGGAACAGTTTGCATTTCCACCACCAGTGTAGGAGAGCTCCTTTTTTTCCACGTCCTCACCAACATTTGCTGCTGCCTGTTTTTTTTATGTGTACCATTCTCACTAGTCTATGGTGGTATCTCATTGTAGTTTTCATTTGCATTTTCCTGTTTATAAGTGATGTTGAACATTTTTTCATATACCTGTTGGCCATTTACATTTCCTCTTTGGAGCTGTGTCTTTTTATCTCTTCTGCCCATATTTTGACTGGATGTTTACTTTGTCATTGCTGAGTCGTGTGAGTTTTTTGTAGATTTTTGTGATTAGTCCTTTATCAGTTGTATTGTGCCAAAAATGATTTTTAAATAATATTTTCAAGTATAGTTTCCAGCTGTACATTACATTCCTGTGAAAGATTTATGTTATAACTGGAAGTTTGTAACCCTTAATCCTGTTTATCCCTTTCTCCCACTACTCATCTTCTCCCCTCTAACAACCAGTAATTTCTTTTCTGTGTCTATGAGTTTCTGACTTTTTTTTGCTTGTGTATTTGTTTTAATTTCTAGCCTAAGCATATAAATGAAAATGTACTGTATTTGTCTTTTGCTATTTTACTTATCATAATACTCTCAAGTTTCAATCATGTGACAAACGGTAAAATGTTATCCTTTATTAATGGGGTTCAGTCTTCCAGTGGTTGTGTGTTCGTGTTTGTGTGTGTTACAATTAATAAAGATATCTTCCATCTACTGATGGATACACGCTATGTCCATATCTTTGCTATTATAAATTATGCAGCCATAAAAACAGGGTTCTTATATCTTTTGCAATTAGTGTGTTCATCTCTTCAGATAAATGCCCAGAAGGAAAACTCCTGAGCATACGGTGGTTCCATTGTTAATGTTTTTTTTTTTTTAGGAACTTCTATAATTTCTCTACTAATGCCTAATATGAGCAATCTCAAATTTGGAAATCGCTCCCCCTCATCTGTCTCTCTATGTTTACCTTAATAATGTTAACTGCATTGTCATCTCTTTCACAGGACGTTCAAATTTTGTGAAGACTGAGCATTCAACCACAGTCTTTGATTTGCTATTATTGATTGACTGAAGTTCACATCCTGTCATACTTTAAAATAGTCATTAAACTTCTCTAGTTCACTCATGTTCAAAATGATTCACTTAATGTTTTACTCTTTAGTGTCAGATTTATTATGTAAAAATTTCAGGGTTCCATGAACTTCCATGGTGATTTTCTGATTTGGTTTCATCAAAAAGAAGTATTAAAACATATATCTGGGAAAAACAAACTTGTGACATTCATGTTTTTTCAGGACAGTTTTAAGGCATAATCAGAACATGTTTATTTTTAAGCAATAAACTGAAAGCAGGTGAAAGTCATTTCCACATCCTACGACTGTGAGGAAGTAGCTTTTTGCAGTCTTCTTAATTCAAAGAGAAAAGATGAAAATCTGTTTACAGAAAAAAACATCTGCTTGACCATGTACAGGACACAGGGCAGAGATTCTGGCGCGAAGGGAAGCTCACTGAGGGGAATCCAACTATCCTGTGCTGCCTTCCTCCCTCAGAGAATTGCTGAATTCTCTCTGTCCTGTGCAACAGGACATCACTTTATAGGCAAAAGTCACACCAAGAGATAGGGAAGACATGGGGCTGGGGAAACCAGCATAGAGTCACACTTACAAACCAGTCAGTTTTTACACAACAAAGATCTGGAAAGAAGGGCAGCAGAAGTGAGGCCTAGGGTGGGTGGTTTACTTTCTCAGGGCATCTCACCACACCTAAGCTACAAAGGACATGTGACTCAGACAGACACTGAGCAGACAGCAGTTGAACTCTCAATGGATTTCTCAGCAGCCTCAAGGAGGAGAGTAAGGGACTGACCACAGAGCTCATGAAATATAAGGCCCAAGTAAATACCCCAGGTTAACAGTTGGTGCCCTTGGGTAGCTACCCCCTGGGACAGGGTGGTGGAGACCAGAAGTAGTCCAAGCCTTATGAATAAATCTGAAGTGTCTGTGAAACACTTAGGCCCTGGATGGCTAAGATAACCCTATCCACTGGAGCCGGCCAGAAAGAGGGTGAAATTTTCATGGAGGGCAAGACGCATCTATAGCCATGAAACTTTCTCATGAAATATTCCTCACATTTCGTGCAAGCAATAGATAGAGCAACATACAGGTAAGTGAAGAAAAGTAAGAAGGAGAGGAAGAAAATGAAGGGAGGAGAAGGAGGAGGACGTGGAAGAAGAGGAGGTGAAGAGGAGGTGGAGGAGTAGTAAATAAATAAAAGACCACATTGTCGGGATTATCAGACATAGAATGTGAAGAAATGATGTCCTTAGGTCAAGGATATGGATGACATCCTAATTAAAACAATTTACTGATTCTGTGCAATCCAGATAAAAATTCCAATCGCATTCTTCAAAGGAATACTGCAAATAATATAGAAATTTATGTGGAATCATGAGAAAACCTGAATAGCCAAACTCTCCTGACTCCTAAGGGGATAAATGGAGGTATCACAGACTTAGAACTATGCTATAATCCCACAATAATTAAATCAGCATGGTACTGGAACAAAAGCAGATGCACAGAGACAAATGGAATAGAATTGAAAGCCCAGAAATAAAACCACACATTTTATGAACTTGTCTAAAAAATAGCAGCCAAATATATACACTGGAACAGGAAAGTCTCTTCAATAAATGGTGCTGGGGAAATTGGACAACCACATGCAAAAGAATAAAAGTAGATTACTCTCTGACACCATACACGAAAATACACTCAAAATGGATAAAAGATTGCCTGTAAAACATCAGGACAGACAAAAGTACATAGAAGAAAATATAGAGAAAACATTCTATGTCATAAACCGCAGAAATGGCTTTGAGGACCTATTTTTAGCAGCAAGGAAATCAAATGAGAATATAAAACTTTAGGATGACATCAAACTGAGAAGCTTTTAGACAGTGACTGAGACAGTAATCATAATGAAGAGACACCATGCTGAATGGGAGAATATATTTGCAAACCATACATCCCATATGGGACTGATATAGAAGATCTGTAAGTAGCGCAATGAACTCAACAACAACAACAAAAACAACCCAATCAAAATTGGGCAGAATAGATAATGAGGCATTTTTCCCAAAAAGGCATACAGATGGCCAACAGATACATGAAAATATGTACATCATCAGTTATCAATAGGAAATGCAAATATAAACCACAATGAGCTACCACCTCACACCTGTGAGAGTGACCGATATCAGACACACATACACACAAAAAACAAACCAGAAGTACAGTGCTGATAGATTGTAGAGAAAAAGGAACCGTCTTACACTGTTGCTGGGAATGTAAACTGGTCCAGCCCCTGTGGAAAACAGTGGGCTATTTCCTCAAAAGCACAAAAATGGATTGACAGAGGTCATACAAATTCCAATCTTACATATCTACCCAAAGAACATAAAAACACAAAAGGAAAATTGCACTCCTGTGTTTATTGCAGCTCTATTCACGATAGCTCAAATATGGAAACAGGCTAAATGCCCCCAAATATATGAGAGGATCAAGATGATGTGGTGTATATACACAATGGAATACTTCTCAGCAATCAAAAAAGTTAAACTTGCACTAATTGCAATAATATGGATGGAGTGGAAAGGATTATTCTAAGTGAAATAAATCAGAGGGAGAAGATAAATTCCAGATGGTTTCACTTATATGTGGAATATAGACAGAGCAAGTAATGGGTCAGAAAAACAAACCTTAAGACAAACCCTTTAAAGTTCACCATAGATCTAAGATACCTAAGAAGGTAGGTGGAAGGGAAAGAGTTGAGAAAGGGGTTTAGGGGAGCGGTGGACCGGAATGGGAACAGAATAGACTGCAGTGGAGGACTATGGGTGCTTCGGCAGTAGGAGAGATCGGTGACCACCCCTGACCTGGGAAATCCTACACAGTCCAAATATTAACAACAGTGTGCAAAATAGTACTTCATTCACAAAAATGTGCTTGCATAATGTACATGTTTGGTAAATTTAAGAAGTCATACATGATTACTGATGATATTGTTTTGCAATCTTTATATTTTATTTGCATCTCTGTAGCATGCAGAGCTAGATGCTAAAGCTAATTTCCAAAGAAGGTACTTAACCAAAATACTATAGGGATGACAAATGGAGATATCATCAGAAATCTGTAACTTTCTATCAATCAAAGAGATAGACTCCAAAATGAAAAACTCAGTCACACAATCAGGGTTTCAGCGTGTGAAAGCAGCAGCAGCAGTTTGGAAAGAGCAGCAGACAGGGGAAATAGAGAGAAGGGTCAGGCTAAGGCAAGCTGAAAGCTGACAGATATTTAGAGTTTGTCCCCAGAACTCAGAGACACACCTGCATGTAGAAGGGACAAGGATAGACTATGGTTTAAGTGGCATTTTGTAACTGTGCCACCCTTGCTGGGTGTTGGGCAGTCAGCCTGGCCTCTAAAATCATGGTCTAGGGACAGATTTGGTAGCTTTTCTAGATGGCTCATCTGACCACGGTCCCTGCAGAAACCAGTGTTTCCTGATCAAAAAAACAAAGATTTTAGGAATGTTGATTTGTGCTAGACAGCATGAAATTTGCCATTTTATCCATGTTCGGCATACAACTCAGTGGCATCCATCAGATTCACAACATTGTGCAAACATCACCATTATTTCCACCAGTTTTTCAACACCGTGACCAGAAATGCCACACAGTTGGACACGAACTTCCCCTTTCCCCTCCCACCCTGCCCCTTGGTATCCTCTTCTCTACTTCCTGTCTCTATAGATTTGCTTATTGTAGGCATTTTACATAACTAGAAGCATACAGTATCGGTCATTTTGTGTCTCAGCTCATTCCCTTTGCACTCTGTTTCCACGGTTCACCTCCCAGCATTGTAAAGGGCAGAAATAGCAAGAAAGATCAAGGCTTCCGTGTTCAGCTGAATGACACAGAGTGGACCTACAGGAGGAACACGTAGTACCCACTTGGCAGAGCCTTGCTTTCCTACAGGAAGTTTCCTAAAACTACAACAAGTTTTCGGAGGAAGGAGGAAAAGTTACATGTCGAGTGGTGAGTACAGGATTTTGATGTCTCGGTGACGTGACATGTGAAATCATGGATTATAACTTAATGGTATCTCTTTAAAGCACCCAGACTTTGATCCTGAGTTGTGTTAGGCCTGAGACCTCTCCCCATGGACGTGTTCCTCGGATCAGTCTCAGACTTCAGTCGACCCCAGGTGTGGAGCCACGTGCATCTTCTGCACTGGGGGATGGAGCTTTCACCTGGCAGGACCCATGCCTCTGGACACGCCAGTCTGGAAGGGTGGCCATTAAGGACAATTGGGCATTGAGTCACAAGATTCTGGTGTTTGGAAAAACATGGTAGCAGGGCAAATGTGACACATGAAAGAGCAGTTCTCTGCCTCCATGATGGGAAATCCGTGGCGTGGAGATGGGGGTGCAAGGAAGGTCTCCTGGAAACTTTGTCTGAAGTTCTGGCGGCACCAGAAGTGAGTTCCCAGGTGCTCAGGGGATGGAAATGCACCCCATTCTCCTTCACAAGTAGGGCCAGACTTTCTGGCAGCACCACCCCCTTGGCAGCCACCTCTGAGAAGAATGGCTAGTCCTTCAGTCTCACACAGCTTCCCTGCGAGTAGCAGGCCCTGCACGCCTGTGCCCCTAAGCTCGCGTCTCTGCCCCCACACGTCACGTTAGATCTGGCTGTGCAGCAATGCCGAGGGGGTGTTTGGGGCAGCGGGTTACTTTCCAGGGGCTACCGCACCCAAATACCACAGACTGGGCACTTAAACCCCACGGATTTGTCTTCTCACATCTGTGGAGTCAAGAAGTTCAAGGTCACGGTGCCAGCAGTGCTGGTTTCTCTTGAGGCTGGTCTCCTCGCTGTGCAGGTGGAAGCCTCCTCTGCCTCTTCACTGGGGGGCCGCCGGTGCTCCTGGGGCCCTGGGCTCTGTCCATGTGTCCTAATCACCTGTTCTTCTAAGGACACCAGTCAGACAGGAGTAGGGCCAGCACTAACGACCTCATTTTAACGTCATCACTCCTTCAAGACCGAATGTCCAAAGCAGACATAGTCTGAGGTGCCGTGTTTCAGAGAACACAGTTCAGTTACAGACAGGTAGCATGGGCCCTGCGCCTCTCTGTCGGCCCCATTCTGCGGCCATTTCCATTATCTCTTTCATCCAAAAGAAATATGTCCCTTTCTGTCATGGAATAGTATCCTAGCACCATGCTGAGCAAAGGGTGGACTTCCTCCCTCTCCCTGGTTCTGCTTCCTGTGGTCAGCTGTGTGGCCAGACACAGGCTCTGACTCTCGACTGGGAAAACCATGTGCCTTCCAGCCCCCCATTGCAGCTTGGAACAAGCCACCCTGCTCCTCGTCTAAGAGGTAATGCAGTCACCTCCTCTAGAGGCCTGTGTGAGCACTGAACACGGTAGCAGCGAAAGTGCTGGAAAGGGTCTGTGGCTCAGACCTCGTGGGCTTCCTGCCTTCAGTGCACGCTCAGTCCTCAGCCTTGACTGTTTGGAACCTCAGGACCCCGCTCTCCTTCCCACTGGAATTGTGGGGTTCTGACCCAAAGGCCTTTCCGATCTGTGTGTGATGGTGAGAAAAACTGTCCCTTTGCAGAAGTGACGTGCCCAACCCCAGGTGTGGCTGCTCCAGTGTAGTCACGGCTCACACGTTCCCCGTTGTCAGTCGGTCTCCACCTGCCCCTGCGCCTGGCAGTGGCCCTTGCCACGCAGTTGTGCCCTGTGAGCCGGGTGGGGGATCCGCACGCATCCTCAAGGACATATGTGCATGCAGCAGTACTCAGCCACGGGAAGGAAGGACGCCCTGCCCTCCACGCAGGGAGTAGGGCGTGCATTCTCCTTCCCACTCGGTGCTCACGTTTTGGCAAGAATGTCTCAAAGATGGAATTGCCATCGTCCATCAGGCGTTCCACACCGTGTGGTCGTCCTTGCTTCTTGTAAGGGGAGTAGACATCGGCGCTCAGTGCCTAGAGCACTCCTGTCACGGAAGCGTAAATGGACACGTTTTAGTTCTGTCCGCCTCCCCCCATCTATGGGAGGGGTTGGTCTTCACGCGAAACTTCCCTTGTCTACTCTTTAGTGACACTCGCCAAACACTGGGTAATTATTTCACTGTCTGCTCTGCCTGCCCAATTTCAAAATACCTAATTTATTTCCTCCCCTTGCCTCTTGGTGACCATGAGGTACTGTTCCTTTAGGCCCCACGGACCCAACGACTACTCACAGTTGATGTATTTACTCCATTTCTGTTACTACTGACATTCAATTCGTGCCCGTGTCATGCAGACTGAATACCTGGATCGAAATACACGGGGACAGGAGCCAAGGGGGACTCAGTAAATAAGGCTGAAAATAAGTCAAATCACCACGTGAAGTACATGGGCATCGTCCTTGAGCTTTCACTGTAGCCCTGCAGTAATCTCTTCCCTCCACCAGATGTTTCATGCCAACATTTGCCTGCTTTGGTGTTACAAGTGTGACTGCAATTGGAGACAAATTTACCTGGAACCACTTTAATTAGAGGACGGGCGATGCAGCCAGGCTCCGATTGGGGTGATCTGTGGCTGCTTTTGAAAATTCACTTGCTGGCAGTCCCGTTGATTCTCTCACAGAGAGTTGTTTGTGCGCCTCTATGCCATCATTTGCTGTTGCTCACTTCCCAGACCTTTGCACAGCTCCACCCCCCCTTGCCCAAAGCACCCCCCTCATCCTTGGACCAGCATTCCCATGGGGGCAGTTTCTCAGAAATCACCCAGAGTCTTTGCTGGGCTTCATGGTCTCCATGGCTTTTCCAATTATGGGTG
>PVIJ01024498.1:0-12174 GCA_004024925.1 Scalopus aquaticus
AGGAGAGGAAGAGGGGAGGAATGGGAGGAAAAGGGGAGCAGAGAAGGGGGAGATGGGGAGGGGGAGGGGAGAGGAGGAAGGGGAGGGGGAGAGGAGGGAAAGGGGGAGGAGGGGAGGCAGTGAGGCCAGCAGCCCAGGCCCCTGCAGAGGGTAGGGGAGGTGGCAGGCCTTGTGGAGGACACAGGGCAGTGGGCAGGTGGGACAGAGAGGGTCAGGCCCCGGTCCGGAAGGGCCTGCGGTAGCATCTCAGGCAGACTCTGCTCTCGAGTCCCTCACGTGCCGCGGGGCTGGCTGTGCCAGAGCTCAGGGCCCCCCAAGACCTCAGGCTGGGCCGGGGACCCCTTCTGCTGTACATGGAAATGTACATGGAAGTGACCCAAATGACTGTTGGGATCGGGGTGACTAGTTTGTGTCGGGGACCTTATGCCCTGCCCTGGAGCAGGGGGGGGGGCGCTCTGGCCCCCAGTGGGCAGCACTGGGGCGGGGGGGGGGCGGCTTCTACTCCCAAGAGGAAGGTGAGAACTGGGCCCTGAAGTGGCTGGAGGAGGCCCCTGCCCCCAGGAAGACTGGGGACCCCTTCCTCGAGGGAGTCGGGGAAGCACAGCGGTGGGTTTTGGGGTTTGCGGCCTCAGCCTGCCTTCTCAGGGCATGATCAGCTCGGGGTGGGAGAGGACGGACCCCAGGCCCCGGGGACGCTCTCTGGGAGGGCTGCGGGGAGGCGGCGCCTGAGCCCTGCGCCCCCCAGCAGACAGCCTACCCCCTGCTGATGACGCTCTTCGAGCTGGCTCGGAACCCCCAAGTGCAGCAGGCCCTGCGCGAGGAGAGCCTGGGGGCGGCGGCCCGGGTGTCGGAGCACCCCCAGAGGGCCATGGCGGAGCTGCCCCTGCTGCGGGCAGCCATCAAAGAGACCTTGAGGTAAAGGAGCTGCCGCTGCGGGAGCTGCGCCCCAAGGGGCACCCCTGCGCGCCCCTCCCCGTGGGCCGGCTTCTCGCCCCATCCTCCCCCTCAGCATCCCGGGCAGGCTCAGTCCTGCTCTCCGGCTCCGCTCGGGTGGGCGGCGGGTTCAGGCCTTCTGGCTGCCCAGCGCGAGCAGCCTGCGCAGGCCGCGCTGCCCGCCTTCGCGAGGGCCCTGTCACCACCCCGCGGCTGCCCCGCCCACAGGCTGTACCCCGTGGGCGTCTTCCTGGAGCGCAACGTGACCTCCGACTTGGTGCTGCGAGACTACCACATCCCGGCAGGGGTGAGGGGCCACCGAGCAGGCTGTGCCCGGCCCTGCCCCGCCCCGCATGGCCCCGCCCCGCATGGCCCCGCCCCGCATGGCCCCGCCGGGCCCGCCGGGCCCCGCCTCGCCTGCGGGCCGGGAGCGCAGCTCACCCTGCTCTGCCTGTCTGCAGACCCTGGTGAGGGTGTCGCTCTACTCCCTGGGGCGAAACGCCTCCGTGTTCGCCAGACCCGAGCGCTACCACCCGCAGCGCTGGCTGGACAACCGGGGCCCCAGCACCACGTTCCAGCACGTGGCCTTCGGCTTCGGGGTGCGCCAGTGCCTGGGCCGGCGGCTGGCGGAGGTGGAGATGGTGCTGCTGCTTCACCACGTGAGCGCGGGGGCGGGCGGGACCGGAGCCCGAGGCCTGGCAGTTTCCTGTGGGTGGGGCGAGGGGGGGTCTGGCCTGGGGTCCACCTGGGGCCGCGCTTCTCCTTTTGCTGTGCCGAGGTGGGAGCGCTAGGAAGGGGTGGCCGGGCCAGCACCCCGCGGGCCGGCGCCTGGCGCAGCCTGCAGCTCTGTCCTAGGTGCTGAAAGACTTCCTGGTGGAGACGCTGACGCTGGAGGACCCCAGGATGCGCTACAGCTTTCTGCTGATGCCCTCCGCCTTCCCCCTGCTGACCTTCAGGGCCATCGGCTAGCCTCGTCGCAGCCTCGTCGCCCGCCGCCCGCCCGCCCCTCTGCCTGGCCCGCGGCCGCCTTTGCTTCTTGAGCGCCCTTCCCGAGCCCGCCCCGTCCAGCCAGCACCCCCGCCAGGGGTTCTCGTGTGCCCACCCCGGCCCAGCCCTCCCGGCCTGCCTCACACCCCTGCCCGCCCCTCCCACGCACCCTTGCTGCACCTCCACGTGGGTTGTTCCGGCCTCGCCGCAGGGCCACCCGGCTCCCGCGGCCCCAGCAGGCGCGGGCACTCTGCCACCCCTTTCGCTGGCCGGAGTCCTGCAGAGTGGGGAGGACCAGGGCGTCCCTCCCCGCCCAGCTCCGCTGTTGCGCCCAGCCTGTGCGGAGGGGCGTGCCCCGTCCAGCTGGTGTGGCCAGGCGCCTGCCGCAGCCCACCGGGCAGTGTTTGGAAAGTGCTGTAGGCTCGGCCAGGGGCAGCCCCCAGGGCTGTGGGGCGAGATGGGGACAAGGGTGGGGAGGACTTGGGTGTCCTTTACAAAGTCCCCCGGGACAGACAGCCTGCTGGGTGGGCAGCTGCGCAGGTGGCTCCCAGGCACTCGTCCCTCCCGTCGGCGCAGGGGCCACGGTGGGCCTGGCGGGCACCTGGGCCAGCCTCCAGCGCTCATGTGCCAGCTTTAACCGGTCACTCCACAGGGGGCGCCGGAACACCCACCCGGCGGTGGGGTGGTCGCCCGGGTCAGCCGAGCTCTCGGCAGCAGAGTGGCAGACACGCGCCAGGGTCGGTGGGGCAGGCGGCTCCGGCGTCCGCGTGGCTTCCGGCCGGGGGCTGCCGGCTTCGTGTTTCCCCTTGTGTGCGCGTGTGCAGTGCGGCGTGGACGTGAGGGTCCCGTCACGTGCCCACGTTGGTGACCACGACAGCAGCCTCTGCAGCTGCCCCAGCGCGGCCCCTCACTCTGCCGCTCACACTCACCCCGGCGCCCCGAGCCCCGCAACCCTGGCTCAGGCCCCCAAACCTGTTCTCCGGCCGCACCGGCGCGCGTGACGGAGACGCCTTCTCGGTGGGGGAAGAGGATCAGACGCAGACCGCGCCGGAGGGGCCTACACGCGACGACCCCTGGAGGCTACCCCATCTCGCAGGCCCCTACGCCCCTTCCTTTGCGGGGTCCCCTTGGCCACCGCTGTGTGTGGGCACGTTCTGGTGCGGGGAGTGACGAATAAACGGCCGGACCCCGGCCTGAGCATGCATGAGTGCACGTTTTCATTCCCTCATCTGGGGCGGGCGGGGCCGTCCAGGTGCACTCGCCAGTCGTGGGGGCTGCCTGGTGGCGCCCGGCCTCTGGCGCACCCCCACGCCCTCTCGTGGCGGCAAAGGGGCAACGGCTGCCCGCCCGCAGCAGCCGACCCCTTCAGGGTGCTGGGGGAGCGCTGCCTCCTGACCAGCGTCCATCTGTGGCCGCGGGACCTCCCGGCCTCCCACCCGTCTCCTGAGAGCCGCCTTCAGAGACGAGTCCGACCAGATGATGTGCTCTTGACAGGTGGCGCTTTCGGGGACGCGTGGGGGCGCCTCTGCCCACCTCCCCCAAAGCCCGGCGGCCCCTCACACCCCACTGGAGGGGGGCGGCCTGCACCGTCCTGCCGGGAAGCCCAGCGCCGCCCCTGCGCGGTGACCCAGGCCCGGGGCTGGGGGCTCGCCTCGGGGGTTTCTCAGGAAGCCATGTCCACGAAGGCCTTGGTGGGCAGCGGCCGCCCGGCGCAAGGGGCACCTGCTTTCCCGGTGGCCGTGGCTCCCGGGGCCTTCACTTCCCTGACACTCAAGAGCGAGCTCGGTAAAGTGCAGAGACACTCGCTGGGACGCTGGCGGGGCCGCCCACGGGTCCTTTTTGTGAGAACGGCATCTTTGCTGCGGTGGGACGGCCAGCACACGGCGCAGGACGGCCCTCCGACCGGGCCGGGAGGCTGACGGGCCAGCGGGCGGGGCACACGGGCAGAGCGCGTCCGAGGCTTCGGGGACTTGCGGCAGCGGGCAGCGGGGCCGTGCGGGGCCTCCGTGCGGAGGGCGGCAGCAGGAGGCACAGGCCCCGGGCACGGCTGAGCAGCGGAGGGCCCAGGACTCCCGAGGGGCGGGGACACCCGTGGGGAGCACCAGCCGGAACCAAGCGGGAGCCCGAAAGCCAGGGGTGGAGGCAGGGGCCGCGCCGGGCGCCCCTGGGAGGTGCGGCAGTGGGGGTGTGGCCTGCCCCGCAGACACCACGCCGGGAGACCGTGCCGGCCTGCAGGACGGACGCCTGGCACAGATGCGCCAGCCGGTGACAGGCCCCATGCCCGGGCGGCAGAGCTCCACTCCTCGCGGGAGGGCCATGCCCCGGCCGAGGAGCTGTCCTGCCCGTCCTTCTCTGGCGCCCCAGAAGGGGCCGGAGGCCGTGGGCCGGGCTCCCTGCACCCTCAGGCCCTGCTGGGCTCTGGGCAAGGACCTGGAGGCATGCCCGCGCCCCGTCAGAGCAAGGGCCGGGGAGGGCCGGGGAGCCCGAGGGTACAGACCCCTCCCTGACCTGCAGACTGCCCGAGGGGAGGCGAGGCCTCTGCGCTCCTGGAAAGGATGGACCGAGAGACCTGGTGATGTGTGCGGCCGCGGGTCACCCCAGACTGACCAGCAGGCTCCCAGGATCTTGGGGCGCAGTGACCCGGCCTGTGTTCACCTTCGCAACTGGGCCAGCAGGGTTATTCTGGGAGGGTCCCTGGCGGCCCACCAGCATCCCAGTGTCTACGCAGGAGGAGACAGGCCAGGGATGGGCGGGAGGCAGGAGGGGCTGCCCTGCGGCCCTGAGAACATCTGCTCGGGGACGGCGGGTGTGAGCCCTGCTCCCTGAGGGCTGGCTGCCCCCACCGCGCCAGGTAGGCCCAGAGCGGTGCTCCGCTGGGTAGGCAGCCCTGCACGGAGAGGGGAGGCCAGGCCGGGGCGCCCCCAGGCAGAAGGCCCCCCTCCCACCGAACCACACCCAGAGCCCGCGCCCGCCCCCTCCTCACCCAGGGTCCCTGCGCAGACAGAACAGTGGCTGGTCGGGGAAAACACGTTTAATGGCCAGCCCAGCCACTGCCCGAGCGGCCGTCACCGCCGAGTTCCAGAGCGGTCAGCCCCGGGCTCAGGGCAGCCAGGGACTCGGATACCGCGGCCAGGGCGAGGACGGCCACCAGCTCCCCGCCTCCGCCCCGCGCCTGCCCCCGGGAGCGCGCGTAGTAGGCCCACTCCGTGTCGTTGATGACGACCGTGTCGTCGTTGCAGAGGTTGGTGTTGCAGCAGCGCACATACAGCAGCGGCGTGGGCGCCTCGAGCACGAAGCGCCTGTCCACCTCCACCGAGGGGATGGGCACCGGGCAGATGGACACGCACTGCCTGGACACCATGTAGTGACGGACGAACAGCCCTGGCGGCGGACGGCGGACAGACAGGGCGCCCCACTGAGCAGCCAGCCCCGCGCCCCACAGGGGAGCCGACGCCCAGCCGCTTCCAGGGCCACCCCTCCGCCTCCCTGTCCCCAACCCCGGCGCGGGTGCGGCTCCAGGCTGAGCGAGGCTGGGGGTGCGTGGGGCAAACCCCTCGTCCCTCTCCAGTGACAAAGCAGAGACCCCACAGAGCCCTCCACTCCCGGTGTTCCTGGACAGACGCCCTGGAGAGGCTGCTGGGCCCCTCTCGGATCCCTGCCCGGACAACCCACTGCCCCTCTGGACTTGAGTGACAGGGCAGGGAACCCCACAGGGAGGCACACTCCTTCTCAGGACCATCACACCCACCCTCCCGAGAGCTGCCCGGCCCAGGCATTCGGCCGCCTCTGCTGGCCCCTGGGCAAGGTCAGCACGCGCCCCACCCCCGACCAACCGCGCTCCCAGCGGGACTCACGGATGGCCGAGGTGCTGCAGAAGTTCACCCCCGCTCCACAGGATGTGGGGTTGCTGCAGGCGAACGAGTTCTCCATCTCGCACGAGTGACACCGTAGGGAGGAGCCTGAGGGAACACGGGAAGGTCGGCCCCCGCCCTCCCCCACCCCTCCTCCAGGGAGGACCAGCAGTGGGCCCCGCTGTCCCCAGGCCCCCACCCCGGCCCCCGCCAGCCCTCCCGGGCTCCCTCCCGGTGCCCCACGGGCTGGGTCTCGCTCCCCCTGCAGCGCACGCACCCCGCCTCCACGCGGCCGCCCTGCGCACCGGACCCCGCCTCGCGCGCTCTCACAGGACACCCCGCGCCCGGGCGCAGCCACCCACACCCGCACAGGCACAGCCCCACGCACGCCCCACCTTGTCTTCCAGTCACGGTGACATTTGTCTCCCCACTCGCAGGCGGCGGGACCATGACCAGCAGGAGAGCGAGGAGGACCCCCATGCCCAGGCGCGGCTGCGCGGGCAGCGGCGGTCGGCGGAGGCTCCAGGACCCGTCCCAGGGCCCGGTGTCCGCCCGCCACTGCCCTTCCGCCGCGGGACCAGGTGCTGCGGAGAGGTGGGCGCTGCCCGCTGCCGCCCACCACCGAGGAGTCCAGCCGCCCCGGGCCCCGCCCACCGGCCAGCACAGAGGCAGGGGCGCCTGGGAGACCCCGCCACGGAGGACGGCCCCTCGGGGCCCCCCCTTGCCCGCCAGGCCCAGGTCTACCCCACCGCTACCGCTCCCGATCGGTCCCCGCCCCTTCCCCACCCCTCTCCCGCACCAACCTGTGCCCCAGCCCCGCACCCCACCGCCGCGCCCCCACTCGCTCCCACCCAGTCCCCGCTCCGCCCGACCCGGCAAGACCCGCCCCGCGGGGCCTGCGCCCCTCCCGCCGCCTTATCCGTCACCCCAAGGACTGACCTGCAGGAAGCTCCCCGAGGGCGGGCCTCCGCGGGGCGGCCAGCGGGGACAGGATGGACAGAACCTTCCCGAAGCGCGCGGAGCCCGCTGGGAAACTGCCCCTGAAGGGCACTCCTCGAGGGAGGGGCGCCGGGGCCAGTGGCCTCCGCTCTGCGCCGGCCTGGAAGGTTCCAGAAGCCTGAGCCTGGGGACTGGGGCGGAGCGCAGTTCTGCAAGCGGCGCGCACTCCTTGCGCGCGGTCGGAGCGCCGGGCCTGCTGCCGGCTTGCAGGGTCATCAGCCGCCTGCCCCGCAGCCACCAACCCCTCGGCCTGCACGCGATGCCCGGGGTCCTGATATCCGCCGCAGCCCCCCTTCCCAAAGCCCCTCCCAAACAGCGCCTTCCCCTTCGCAGCCACCTCCTCAAATCGCCCCCCACATTCAGCCCCTGCCCCTCCACCCGCGAGCTCCGCCCAGTGCCCGCCCCTTCGCAGCCCCTCCCCCGTCCTGACACCCCCTTCCCCCAACCCTCTTCTCCAGTTCCATTTTTTTTCCAAGGCCCACTGTTGGGGTTGAATTTGCTATCATTTTCTTGGTTTTTGAAATAAAGTCCCCCTTTGTGGGTATCCCCGTCGAGCTGTCATCTGGAGGGGTGCGGGGCTCGGGGGCTCAGGGCGCACCTTGAGGGCCGAAGAGTCAGCCCCCGAGATGCGGGCGCCGCAAGCCCCGCGTCCCAGGCCAGGGTCTCCTCGACCAGAGGACCACAGGCCCTCGGGGGCAGGACCCCGGCTCAGCCAGCGGGCCCCGCCCCGCCCCCAGGCCGTTGGCTGGCCGGCCCCGCCCTCCCCGGTTGCCGGACACCAGGCTCAGCCCCCGGGGCCACTGTTCCATCAGTTGAACCGTGTTGCCAGCCAGGTGCCCGCCCCAAGTGGACTCGGGGGGATGTCGGGCCCGCAGAGGCATGGACCCAGCCCAGCCAGCGGGAGCCTCAGGAGCAGGACCCGGCCGCCCGAGAGGACGCTCTCCCGCCCGCACCAAGCCCGGGACTGAGCCAGCACCGATCCAGAGCCGGCCAGCTGCTGGCCGGCGGCCATGCCCGAGCCCCAAGGACAGCTGCTGCCTGGCACAGGCAGCCCGGGCCCTGCCCTCACCCCCTCAGCCCTCCATCCTCAGACCAGCAGGCCCAGAAGAGGGACCCCAGGAGGACGAGGCTCCTGTGGGGGAGCTGGACGGGCCTGAGACGTGGCCCCCACCGTGCCGAGCCGGCCCCGGGTCACCACTGAGAACGGCAGACTGATGTCAGGGGGACCGTTGAGCGCCTCGGGGGGCAGGCACCGCGGCCCCGTCTCTCAGGTGTGGCCCTGCTGGGGGACAGGCCTGCCCTCGGCCCCCAGGGGACCCGGCGGCTCAGGTGTCAGCGTCTGGGCATTGAGCTGGTTCTGCGTGAAGCCAGGACCGCGCTGGACGCGACTCCCCTTAGCCAGGCCCAGCTGGCCACCTAAGGTCCCCCAAGGTCCAGCTCGGGCCCTGACCGCCACTGCTCTGCGCCCTCACCCTGGCTAGCACCCCCCGTTGCTTACCCCCACCTGGGAATGCCAGGCAGTGTGGGGGCCCAGAACCTGGGGAGCGAGCCCTGCAGGGGACCCTGCTCAGCTTGGGCTTTGGCTCAGCTTCAAGCTGACCGCTCTGAGGCCCAGGCGGCCAGGGCATTGGGCTCGTCGCCAGCCCACGGGGGAGACAGGACACAGACAGAGCCACCAGACGCTGAGTGAGACCCCAGCCCCGCGCTCTTTACTGCGCTCCAAAGCCGGCCCCCGCCAGCGATCCCCCCCGGCCCAGCGTCTCCGCCAGGGCCCAGCGGGGGGTCCCGCCCCGGCCCGAGGACAGGGCCAGTCAGGTCAGCACCCTGCTGGCCAGCAGGGCGGCCAGGCTGAGCAGCAGCCGGGGCCCGCCCAGGCGCTCGGCGCCCTCGATGTCCTCCTCGATGGTGCCCTCGGGCAGGACGTCCCGCTCCAGGTTGGCCGGGCCCCCTTCGTTGCACCTCATAGCCCCGCAGCAGCGCACGAAGTAGAAACGAGGCTTCCAGCTCTTCGGGGCCGGGGGGGGCACTTGCGCTGGATACAGAAACGTGCAGTTGCTCGTACAACTCTTGTAAACGAGCAGCTCCCGAGGGCTCACACCTGAAGACACGGAGACAGAGTCAGGCCCCCGCGGCGGCCCCGGGGCTGCACTGTCCCCCACATGCCCCCCGCGGCCAGGACCCCCGCGGCTGCACCCGGCCTCGCTGCCGGCCAACCCGGCTGCCCAGGCCCACAGCCCGCGAGGCAGCCTCGACAGCTCCTCAGAAACGCCAACACGGCCGCCCGGCCTGGCCGCTGGCTCCAAGCCCGGATGGACGCAGGCGAGGCAGCCTGTGAGCTCCGGCCAAGGACGCACGGCCCTCAGGCTGCCGGCCTTGCCCCGGGGCCTGAGGCAGTGCCCGAATCCAGCCCGCCCCACAGGGTGTCCCAGGCTCCTCCCCACCTCTCCGTGACCCCAGCTGAGGGACTCTGGGCTGCACCTTTCTGCCCTGGGGCTTCCCTGCCGGAGCCTGGTGCACACCACCCCTCAGCCCCAGGTCCTCCGGTGGGGCCGCGTCTCCGGGGAGGGGCGGGGGTGCGCCCCACCTGGAGGTCCCTCCCGGTTCCCTTGAGCCCCTCGGGTCTCGGAGTGTAACAGGGTGGTCCCCAGGAGAAAGGGTGTGTCCCAGGTTCCCTGTCCCACCCAAGGGAGGGTGGAGCTGAGCAGGATACAAGAAGCTTGAAAACAGAGACAGAGACACAGAGAAGACACAGAGACAGGAGGAGACGGGAGCAGGATGGAGCCAGAAGAGGCCCGAGGAGCAGAGGCTTGCGAAGAAGCTGCACTGGCCTGGACTGCGTGAGAGAGAGTGGGTGAGAGACGCGTGGGGAGGTGAACGATGGCTGTGCTGATTTTGGTTTTGATTCTGTTCTGTTCCGCTCAGGATTGTCTGGCTGTTTCTGACCCTTGTGTGTGGGTCCCTGCCGAAAGCTGTTCTGGACTTGTGGCGGCTTTCGGGACTTGCTTTGGGCCGGTCCCGTCTGGGGGGACTTGTACCCAGAGGAGTTGGTTAGCATTGGGTGCTTGACTTAGAATATATATTCTTTGTCTTCTCTGTCTTTTCTAGTTGTATTAAAGTCTGGTTTCCACTAAAAGGCCCTATATGCTTTGTATTGGTGCAGCGGGTGGCTGAACCCACTTAGTACAGGGCAGGTCTGGGGTTTCGGGGTGTCCTCTCCCTGCCCTGCAACAGGAGCTCCGACACCCCAACGCGCCATCCCTGGCTGCGTCCCGCAGGTGGCCGAGGGTTTCTGCATCTGTCTCCTTCAGCTGCCCCCAGAGAGAGGCTTCTGCTCGGGTGTCGGTCTCGGCCCGGCACGCGGCCACGCACTCCCGCCCTCCGGCGCTGGTCTGGGGCTGACCATTGACCACGGCGCTGTGAGGTCCCACCCCTCTGGGCATGCACCCTCTCTCTTCTGCTGAAAAGACTGATCCCAAAAAGCCTAGCCCCTCACCCCAACAGAGGTGCAAGGCCAGCCCCAGTGTGATGCAGAGAACACTTCTGACCCCTCATCCCCCACAACTGGACCCCCATAAAAGGGTGGTCTCCAGGGACAGGGAAGGTTCCAGAATCCCTGCCCCACCCAAGGGAAGGTGGAGCTGAGCAGGGAGAAGGGAAGCTGGAGAGGCGGCGCAGAGGGCAGGAAGGAGGATGGGGCAGGAGGCCCCGAGGCGGGGAGCAGAGCCGCGGGAAGAGGCCGCTGGCCTCTAGCCCGGGACTAGTACCGGGGACTTGGGAACATGGAAGGAGACGCCTGAAGAACACAGGTGTGGGTGAGGGACGCGTGGGGAGGTGACCCTGGCAGCCTTTATTGTGATTTTGATTTTGCTCTTTCCTCCCAGACCTGCCCCGCCACCCCCCACTTCCCTGCGGGTCTCCACCAGAAGGTGCCTTAAATGGGGCAGGCTTTTGGGTGTCGCCGCCGGCTTTGAGCCCACCCTGCCTGTTTTCTCTCTCTCTCTCTCTCTCTCTCTCTCTCTCTCGCTGAATCATTAGGTTCTTCTCCAGTATGACTGTCTCCATGCAATGGACAGCAGAACCCAATCCGAGGGGGCAAGCGTGGGGCCCCTCCCCCTCCCCCAACCGGTAACGCTGGGCCCCGACGGCGCAGGCTCCTGAGAGCCGGAGAGGAACTTACGGATGGACACCGTGAGGCAGCGCCGGACCTCGTAGGGACACTCAATGATTTTATCGCAGTTAAACTGGTTTATAATCGTGCACGAAAAGCACTTTAGGTTGTAGGTCCCTAGAGAGAAGACAGTGGACGTCACGTCTGCTCCCCGGCACCTCCGCCTGGGCCACCCTCAGCCCCACCTCCGGCCGGCACCCCGCTCGGCCTCTGGACCCCCTGCGGGCTCCGGGGCTGAGCTGTCCCGCCCCAGACAGGCCGCAGGGAGGCCCCACCCCAGGGGTGGGCAGCCTGCCCTCGGCCACCGCCCAGGGCGGGCCTGCGGCTCACGGGGCCAGCGCCCCTACCACCCTGCACTCGGGGGCTCGGCCCGGACCGGCCACAGCACCACCCACCCCGGGTCCAGGCCGCTGGCCCCCACGCCCTCCTGCCCACCACCTCCCGCGCTCACACAACCCTCCAGGGGCGCCAGCGACAAGCACAGTGCCCCCGCGGCCCACTGGGGTGCCCCAAGGCCACGGAACCCTCCGGGAGCCCCCAGCCCAGCCGAGAGGCCCCGCCCGGACGGGAGAGGCGGCACTTACAGCGGTACGGCACCGTGCTGGCGGCCTGGGCTTCGGCCAGCGGCAAGGCCAGCGCCAGGAGCAAGGCGCAGGGGAGCAGCCTGTCCCGGAGGCGTCCCCTGCGGGGAGGGGAGGCGCCTCAGCCCGGGTCCGCCTCCAGCCCTCCCCTGCCCCCGCAGCTGCCCTCCGGCCTCGACCCTGCGCCCACCTCGCTCCGTCTCACCCGAGCACCCCGCCCACCAGCACAGGGCACTTGGGGGGCAGCCCGGGCAGGGGCTGTGTGAGGACCGGGATGGGGGCGGGGAGCTCAGGACGCCCCCGGGGAAGTGACCCGAGGTCCCGCTGGGGCGCGGCAGGCTGGTGGTGGGCGCTGAGGACCCCACCCGGCCCTGCCGAGCTCGCGCCCTAAGGAGATGCGCGCACACCTTCTAGAGCCTTCTGCACCTCCCCGCCACCCCATCACTGTGGCGGACTGACTTTCTGCAAGTTCCCTGGGGTCGGGCCTGGCGGCTCAGCCTATGCGGACAGGACGGACAGAACCTTCCAGAAGCGCAAAGCCTGCTGGGAAACCGCCGCAGCCCGAGGGGGAGGGGCCGGGAAGTTTCCAGAAGACGCTGGCTGCGGGTGGGCTGTGAGGGGTGCTGGCCAGGGTTCGGGGGCGTGGCCCCGCGTA
>PVIJ01024499.1:0-12195 GCA_004024925.1 Scalopus aquaticus
CGTGTCCAGGTACCTTGAAAGCTGAGTGTGGAATGGGGGCAAAAATTGGGAGTGGGAAAGGGCGAAATGGAGGGAAGAGAACACAGTTGGGAGGAAGCACAAGGGTCTCTGGTGTGGACTCTGGGTTCTCTGGAATTCTTTCTTGCCTTGGTTTCCTCTCTTATGAATAAGGAATATCCTCGTATGCTTCACAGAGCTGCTATAATGATTAATTCAGGTCAGGGAATTGATAAAATGTATACATCAATATACTTAAAATGAAAGTGCTTGGTGGACAAGAAAGTGTCCACACATCTAATTTATCGGTATTCAGCTATTTTTTAAAAGATTTATTTATTTATGCATACAAGCTGGGGTGCAGTCCCGAGGTGTGGGGTGGTGAGAGTGTTCACTAGAGACAGAGTGGGGAGCAGAACAGGCAGATTGACAGAAATACACTGCTGAGGGGAGCAGCAGGCGAGGCAGGAGAGGTCTGCTGCGCCATGTGGGAATCTCCCAGCCAGGGATCAAACTTGCGCCCCAGCTGCTGACAGCTCCACAGCGCTGTGCCTAACCTATTGCGCCACTAGGGAGGCCCTCAGCTATTTCCAACAGGCTGTGTCACTTGGGCAAATTCCTTACACCTCTGGTGCAAGTTACTTACCTGAAAGGTAAGAGTATGATGCTGAACTAGTCCAGCTCGATTGCCTCCAAATTTGTTAAACAAAATCTATGTCAGGACTATGGGGAAGAAAGGATCCAGAGGGGACGTGACAAAATGGAGCAGACAAACTGTGATCGAGCTCCATGGGATCAGGACCCAGGAGAGCACGTGCCTGGAGAGCTCCCTCCATCTAATTGTCTCTCCTCCCCACTCTGCTGCCCTCGATATAAATATGAGAGGACGCCCCACCTGTGGGCATCTCTCTCGCTGTCACTGAACAACCTGTTTCATGGCTCACAGCTCCCATCCTGGAATCAATGGGGTCCATCCTGGAACGTTTTTCAGGAACAAAATAGTCTATTTCCATCCTTGGCAAGAAGTGTGTATTCCTCGGGGATCTTGGTCTAGGTGAGAAAGCAAGATTTAGAAATAAGAGGATTTTGTGCTCTTTCATCAGCTATGTAACCTCCCAGCAGGAGCTGTGGGGACAAGGTGTAGGACACTCAGTGTCATTCATTCTTCAGCACTTTCCTCACCCTCCCTTCTCTATCTTCCTCTGTGGTTTCTTTCTGTGGAATGTTCCTCCTTAGCCAAATTCCCTGACCTTAGCAACAAGATTCATGTCAGGTATTACTCTGGGGTGAGGGCTGATGTTGAGATCTAGTTCTGCAATTCCCAAGGACTTGATATTGAACTTTGTCATCATGTGTTTTCCATGTGTGAATTGGAAATGACATTATCATCTAGAATCAAATGAGATGGTTTCTCTAGAAATGGAAACATTAAAAACAGTAATAATTGAGTCCTGAACAATGATGTACTGAATTTCAAGGAGAATTCCCGTAGTCAAAGCAGGCTTGTCTATGCTTTCCAGAGTTAGCCATCTCAAAGACCATTCTCTTTTGTTATCCCCTTATTGAATCTGTTTTAAAGTTATAAAAATAACTTGATTTCCATTTAAATACATGGATTCAATTCTGAGTGGCAAGAAACAGACTTGTTCCTACTTAAAAGATAACCGAAGCTCATGTACAATATCTTTGATGTTTTGAAGGACCAATGAGGGGCCCTATTGTAAAACCAGGTAGTACTGATCTTACTGGGTTTTCAACCTTTCTTATACCAGGTCATTGTTTTTCATTGCAAAACATCCCGACTTTTCATAAACCCATGTTGAGCCTGTACAAACTCCCAATCACATCATGTCTAAGATTGTACGAATTGTGTAAGGTATTTTATTAGCTAGATCGACACAGTGAAATTTCCGATAACATTTATATCAATCAATATTCTTCCTTCACAATTTCTTGTGAAAAGTTGATCCCATTTAATAAATTCATCAAAGAGCAGGAATATATTCAGAATTTTTTTTCATCTTACTGTCCAAATTTTAAGAAGGTTAAATTTATCATATGTAATTGATGCCGTCACACCCACACTCATATGATGTAGAGATGGGTCACACATATGCAGTTAGTTATGGCTTCTCTGCTCCCAGTGGGTAATAAACAAAAGAAATGCAGTGCCATCGATTGGTCAAAACTTGACATTGTACTCTGTGATGCACATTTTCTTAAGGATGAATCCAGTACAACAGGAACGTAACATTTATTTTGTGGCTCTTAAGAATAAGGCAGCCTGTTCAGTGGGCTGTGGAATCACCTGTGCTGGTTGGCCGCTGGCAAAAGAGAGAAGCAGCCACAATAAATGGAGATGGAGAACATAACTCAAGCAAACTAAATAGACAAAAATAATGATGTTATTAGTAACATTTATTGAGATATTTGTGTTCACCAAGAACTGTTCTAAGACCTTCTTATTTACATCTCATTTCATAACACAACAATCTTTTTGAGGTAAGTATTATTATTACAATAATTTTACAAATGAGGGAAGTGATATGCAGAGATAAAAAAAAATCTTTGTACGTCTCTTTTTGATGTAAAGAGATAAATAAAGAGATAATGACAAAGTCCAACATAGAGCCCAAATGTCATATTTGAATAACTGTGTTTTAAAACAATGTATTTTAGCACAAGAGAGCTCGGGAGAGATTTACCTCAACAAATCCACAGTAGGGTGGAAGGCAGCCTCCACTAGTTTCTTTCTGGTTGAGTTCCTGGATAAGATGGGCTGTGTCAGGAGGTGACCTCACGACCTCCTGGGGCCAGGACAGCTGCTACCCTTGGGCAGACACTCCTTGCTGGGCAGAGTCATGTGCTTGGGCTCAGAGACACAGGTCTTCACTTTCCTGTGCTGACTCCGGTGAGGAAGGAAAAGAGAATTCCAGAATCTGCCTAGGTTTCCCAGCTCCCATGTCCATGTTCTACACCCCACATTTATGAGCTCAGTCACTGTCTTTTGTAGGACGAGACTTAAACCTGGAAAGTAGACGGTAGACTCCGTGGTGACTGAGAATCCAATAAGACATGCACAGGTCTGACGAGGGCTCTGCTGGGAGAAGGGTCAGTGTTTCCAGTAGATTTTCAAAAGTGTCGCTGACTCCATGAAGAGCAAGAATCACTCTCCTAGGCTATATAAGTATCTCTGAATTAAGTACGCAAACTGTAGCTTCAAGGAAGAGAGCATAAAATTTCATCAACTCTATTATCTAAGTTCTGAGGTGGCTTCTTGGAGTTACTAAGTTGGTTAAGTCACATCCATTTCCAAACCAGTACTGGCCATTTGCCTCCTTCCACGATCCTATTAGATTACTCCTGTACGATCCGGATTTGTGAACACAGACAGGCAGTTACAAAATTGTTCGCCCTCTATTACTATAGATTAACTGAACACTAATTCTCAAGGTGATTTGAAAGAGCACTATTGAATATCCTCATTTTACGTTGATGCTTCACGTGATGCAGGGTCTTCTCCGAGCACTGGGTCACATCAGGCTGCCTAATTACGTGACCCCACTTCACACGAGCAGATAGGACAGTGTAATCTCATATAGTTCTTATTGCCATGTAATTGTAAATTTGAAAAGGAGAAAGAAAATCATGATACACTAGTGGAGAAAGCACTGATGATGCCTAACTACTGTGTCTTGTCCCAAGACAGCGAGAATATTTATCCAAGATAATTTTTCAGTTAAGGTTGGTGATTAAACAGAGCCAAGATTCACTCAGCACGGGTGAATCCTGTTTGTATATTTAGTCAGCTGCATGATTGAAAAGTGAAGAGAATTTCTTTCTATTTTTTGAGAATGAAACCATTTCATCTCTCTCATCTTTTCTCTGCAGATGATGCCAAGCGGGTCCATGGAAGGGGCCAGAAACCACACCCCTGTGACTTTCTTTGTTCTCCTGGGACTCTCAGAAGACAAAGAGCTGCAGCTGAGTCTCTTCCCAGTCTTCCTGGTCATCTACCTTGTGACATTGTTCTGGAATCTGAGTCTCATCACTCTAATCAGGATGGACTCCCACCTGCACACACCAATGTACTTTTTCCTCAGTGTCCTGTCATTTATAGACATCTGCTATACTTCTTCCATCAGCCCAAGGATGCTCTCAGACCTCTTCAAAGATAAAAAAGTCATTTCCTTCATTGCCTGTGTCAGTCAGTTTTTTGCGTCTTCCTGGATGGGTCAGGCTGAGTGCTGTCTCTTGGCCGCCATGGCCTATGACAGATACGTGGCCATTGGCAAACCTCTGCAGTACTCATCAATCATGGCGCCTGGGCTTTGTTGGAAGATGGCTGCTGGGGCCATTGGGTGTGGTTTCCTTTCTGGTTTAATTGAAACAATCACTGGCTTTGATCTGTACTACTGTGGGCCAAATGTCATCCAACATTTCTTCTGTAACATACCTGAAATTATGAGCTTGTCTTGTTCTAATCCCTTCATTGGTCAAATGAGTCTCTTTGTGGTAGTTTCTATTGTCCTTGGTGGTTCTCTGATTATTATTTTGTTATCCTATGCTTTCATTGCCGCTTCCATCCTGAAAATATCCTCCGTCAAAGGTAGCGCCAAGGCCTTCAACACCTGTGCCTCCCACCTGGTGGTTGTGACTCTCTTCTATGGCACAGCCCTAGCTGTGTACATGCATCCTAGTTCTGGCCACTCCACAAAACAGAACAAGTTTCTATCCGTGTTCTATATTATCATTATCCCCATGTTAAACCCTTTCATCTATAGTCTGAGGAACAAGGAGATCAAAGAGGCCCTCAGGAGGGTGATAAACAGGACTACACACTTATCTCAGTAAGAAAAATATTTTTTAAACTTACCTGAAAAAAAGTGAAAAATAGGAAAATAAAACAAAAAATAATATGGGGCCAGGTATTTCTACTCCTGGAAATCAGTGGTCAGAATACATAAGTTTCCTTTTGTAGGTCATCTTTGTATCTAGGCAGAGAAGGTCAAAATACGGTTTCTTGATTCTAGTGCCCTTGTCCTTAGTGGTCACCATGTCAGGATCTATCTAAACAGCAGGTCAACACTGCGGGCAGCTTGAGAGCACTTTTGCATCATTTGACTCATATAGATAAACTGTGTATTTGAGAACAGAGTCTGCTTGGTTTTGTATGAGAGCAATGAGAAGACCTAGGATATCACACAAACTGTCCTTCCGTCTATGAATTTCTTTTACCTAGTTGTCATATATTTCTATTTTAATTAAAATGGAAAGAATGTGTGAGTTAAGTAGTGAAATTTAAGCATTATGGAAATGAACACATAATAAAGTTTGCTGGATGGAGATGGAGGGCTGAAGGAGGAGAGAGAGAACGAGAGAGAGAGAGAGAGAGAGAGAGGGAGAGGGAGAGGGAGAGGGAGAGAGGAAGTAGAAATATTGGTCTTGTTTAATTCCACCCAAACCTTTTTCCTCTACATTATTCTTGAGTTACCTTGTAAAGTGATTGGGAAAAGGAGATGGGGACTGGAATGAAATATTTAAAATAAAGGTTCTAAATACCCAGAGGCAAAAAAAAAGCCAAAGGCACAGGTACATTGGGATCATGCTCCATGGCAGCTTCTTAGAGACACTGAGGCTCAGAAATGATGGGCGTCATGTTGTGTCTACAGAGGCTGCACATGAGTGCCTGAAGATCTGAGACTTCTGGAATTCCAGGACCCTAAGTTTATTTGACCAAGAAGAATCTTCAGCAGACTTTGGGGTTGCCACAGAAAATTAGAGTCCAACCAAGAGAATTCATAGAAAACTGACTAAGAGATCATTTTATTTCTAGTCAAGAGTTCATGGACTGCCATATTACAATAGCATGTGCACAGCATTTGGACTTCATGTAGTTCCATGTATGAATATGATTTCTTGATGTTATTCACTAAGTGAGAAATAATCTCCCTCTATAGGTAGAACCCTGAATCTTGAATCCTCCATGGTCTTCCCAGGTAGCAACAATCCATCACCATCTTTGTAATCAATGGCTTTGAAGCTTTGGCAAGTGGGACTGTAGACATGAATGCAAGTTGTAGTTAATCAAATCTGTTCTTTAATTATCAGAGCTGTGATTAGTAAAGTCACCTCTAACACACTTCATAGACAGGTGTCCTTAGGCAGGCTACTTACACACCTATTTTCCTCACTTCTCCAATGAGAAGATAATTCATCTTCCTCAAAGAAACTCTGTTATTTTATGGTTTCATTGCAGCTTCTACCCTGGAAATATCCTCCATCAAAGGTAGCATCAAGGCCTTCAACACCTGTGCCTCCCACCTAGCGGTTGTGACTCTCTTCTATGGCACATCCCTAGCTGTGTACTTGCATCCTAGTTCTGGCCACTCCAAGAAGCAGGACAAAGTTCTATCTGTGTTCTATGTTATTATTATCCCCATGCTAAACCCCTTATCTATAGTCTCAGGAACAAGGAGATCAAAGAGGTGCTAAAGAGGGTGATGAAGAGGACAACACATTTACCTCACTAAGATTAATATTGGGGTAGATAGTAGTACCCCAATGGAAGGGGGTTATAGACTTCTAAGTGGCTTTCTGTAAGTCACAGCATATCTAGGTAGAGATGAATAATGAAAGTTTGGCTTCCTCGATTTCTGGTGACTTTGTTAGCTGTGACCACGCTCTGATTAGTCTGTGGAAGTGTCCTGACCCTTGGTCTCAGTTATAAACCTTTTTCCATGATTAGACTCAGATAGATGAACCAAAGGTTTTGACAAAAGAGGTTCTTGTATATATTGTATAGGAAGAAATGGCCAGAATCTATGAATCCACAACAATTTTTGTTTACTCACTCACATTCCTTATTTCTGTTTATAGCTAACTGTTAAACATCAATTTATTCTTCAATAAAAATAAAATAGATCAATAAATAAAATTGTACTTGTGAAAATTTTAAATATTTTGGGGTATAGGTGGGTCTGGAGTATGCTTCTTAGAGACCATGCAGAACCTCAGAAATGATGACAGTTACAGTGTTTTGGGGGAGGAGGGAGCAAAGTCCTTGAGATGTGAATATTGCAGGTTTCCACGTGAAAAGTGAGTTTCCTGATATAGTAACGTCTCAAAAAATTAACATGGTTAAGGAAGATCTTGGAACCCAAACAGGGGACCAATTAGCAGATCTGATCTCCCTCTATACCCAGGAGGAAGGTGATTTAGACCTTACACATTTTAATTGCTCCATTGTGGTGGTTTGTGCTCCCAAGACCTATATTAGATGTGATGGTGCAGGCTCAAAGCCATTTAAGACCCTCTCCTCTGACAACCGGATCATTTTGGAACTTTGCTGCGGAAAGTCTTTGACTCGTCTCAGAGTGCTGATGGAGTGGGATGCTCTCAGAGCCCGGAAGTTTTGGCCATTTCTGAATATCTGGGTACACCAAAAAATAAAAGGAGCCAAACCTCAAGAGAAAATCTTTACAGAATTCTTAAGTGAGTGAGTAAGGGTTCTGCTCCAGGGAATGTCAAGTACCTAGAATTCAGAAAGATTATAAAGTATTTCCAAACACTTCTTTATCTTTGCCTTTGAAATCTAAGCTTTGTAAGAGATCCTCTTCTATGGCAGTTCATTTATATTTTTATTTCTTCCAAATTATGTTTATGGAGGTTAAATCGGATTACATCTTTGCATCTGCTTCAGGGGTTAAAGGTTCAAATCTCTACAAATATATATATATTCATCCCTTCCTGCCACCAGTGCACCAACAATCCTCCATCATATACTGTTGGGTCCCTTCCCTCCCCAACTTCCACCCTATCACCCCCCCGCCCCGGTTGCCTCAGATCTGTAGTTAGAATTAAAAGTTTCTTAATGGTGTGGTTTTGACTAACCCTTTGTTGTATTTCTCTATATTCCACATTTGAATGAGACTGTCCTGTCTTTGTCTTTCTCCTCCTGACTTATTTCACTTAGTAGTAACCTCTCCAGCCATCCATGTTCTCACAATTGAATCCCCTTAATTATGGCTGGGTAGTATTTCACTATGTATACATACATGCATACATACATACTTACACACATATATACATATATGTGTGTGTATATGTATATATGTATGTATATCTTCCTCACATTTTTCTGACACACTCCTCTGTACCGGGCACTTAGGCAGTTTCTATAAAGTAGCTATTGTAAGCAGGGCTGCAATGAACATAAGAATACATGTACCTCTTTGAATTAGTGTTTTAGTGTTCTTTGGATAGATACTTAGGTATGGAATTGCTGGGTGATGTGGCATGTATTTTTAATCTTTTGAGAAACCTCCTTATTGTTTCCATAGAGCCTGGACCAGTCTACCTTCCCACCAACAGTGTATGGGTCTCCCTTTTCTCCACAGTCTCACCAGTACTTGTTTCTGGTCTTCGTGAGACACGTCATTCTCACAGGTGTGAGGTGGTGTCTCATTGTGGTTGTGATTATGTTTCTCTGATCATAAGTGATGATGGACATTTTCTCACGTGCCTGTTGGTCATCTCTATGTCTACCCTGCAGAAGTCAGGCCTGGGGTTCTGATGTCTCTTTTCACAGGCCAGTTGGTGGAGTTTTTCTCATTTATAATGGTGGATAACACAGTCTTTCTAGACGCCTAAGACAGTTCCTGACCCCCCACCCCATCACTGTACACAAGACCAGTGGCCTGGTTCACCATCTACAGTCAGTCCTTAAAGTCTGCATTCCCTGAGATTAAGTCCACATATGACATAGATGTAGGAAAGCCTTTGATTAACATTCAGGTTCTAAGGGAAGTGAGAGACCACCATTCAAGAGTAAGTGGTATTCTGAGAGCAACTTGGTGTTCTAGAGTAATCCACATTGTTCTTAACAAACAAAGCTCTCCAGGATCTGTTTTTGGTCTACAAGTAAGTGAACTTCAAGTTGTCAACTAAACAAATATTTGAAAGTGTTATAGATATCTTAAAGGAAAATGGGGGCTATGTTTCATCTTCTCTTTCTCGCTCTCTCCCTCCTGACTCCCGTCTCTTCCGTCTTTCATTTGTAAAACAGTGTCAAACAGAGGTAAGTATGGGAATGGGTAACATTGATTCCAAGAATGATGTGACAAAAAAATTGAAAGAAGTTTCACAAGATAGACTTTATTCAAAATAATAGAAGAATATATAGGAGTCTTTGATAAATAAAAGCCATCCAAAAATAAGGTTAAATAAAACCAGTGGAGTCTGGGGCAGTTGAGAAAATGATGCAGCAATTCAAAGGTGCTCTGAGACTGAGGACTGTATCTCTGGTTTGACATTGTTTTCTGTGTAGAAAAGGTTTGGCTGTGGTAATTTCATCTCTCAGGTGTCTTGAACAGAAGCTTTGCAGTGGTTAACACCTAAAGACTGAGCTTTCCCTTCCCTGTTACACCTGCACATTACAGAGTATTTGAATACTGCCATCTTTCGTCCTACTGAGAAAACACAAATTCTCCTCCACTTTGTCTCACATACTTGCAAACACCAGAACTGCAGCTATTCTGCTCGTTTTCTGAAAGTGTATCTGTGTGAAATGTTGTAGATGGGATTATTGACATATTTCATTTAATCGTCATTGCTCTGTTCATTTGTACAATGATGCCTCTGGAATAGTCTCTGCCATTTCAGAGATCTTTTTGAGAAATTCTGCAAAAAATATGCAGGGATCTTCACTGATTAATCAGTCACTCATTAGTTCAGAGTTCTTCTCAAAACAAGGAACCATGTAGATTTGGAGAAATGAATGCACTACCTTACTTATCAGGGAATTGTTTTATGCTTTTGTGAAGATGATTTTTTAAAATAAAAATTTGGAATCAGGAAATTGGTAATGAGTTGGGGAAAAGGAGATATTCTGGATGAATAATTCTGATAAATACCTGCAGTTCAGGAACATAAACTATTATATTACCATCACAGCCTTCCTGTAGGAAATCTGTGAGACTTATGCTTCAAACCATAAGCACAACTCCAAGCTACCCTTGACATCTCTTATCTATATTGCAAGACTACCCAGGTTTTCGTTCAAGTTCGAGTTCATCTGAATAAAATTATGTTTTTGCTCAAGGATTTCCTAGTGACTACATAGAAAAATAGCAGCTACAACAGCTTGAAGAAAACTTGCAGTGCCTGACACAAAAATAGTCTTGTGGTTAGTCACTATTTGCCTAAAGATGGACAGCTTGACTAACTTTGTGAGAAAGAGTGGAGAAACGTAACAAAATCCTGCTCCAGTCCCTTAGTCCTTGTGTCCATTGTTAAGCCTCATGCATTCTCTTTGAGGTTAAGTCATTCCCCTTTGTAAAAAGATTCTTTACTAAAAACACTGAAGAAAGTCAAGAATGGCTGAGGATCCAGTTAAAGCAAATGCAAAGGTGGTACTTGGTTATAGTTTTCTGGGGGGTTCAGCAGTCAGAGTTTTCAACAGAATTTCAAAAATATCAACAAACCCATGACACAAGAATCACTGTCCTAGACAATTCACTCATAAGTATCTCTGTTTTGAAAGGAAAAATGTATGCTTGCAATCACTCTTTGAATTATGACTTTTTTATTTCTCAGGAATATTTCTGGAGTCATTAAGTTGGATAATTCACCTCTGTTTTCAAGCTGCTATTGGTATGTGACTCTTATTACCATGCCATCACTTTATTCTTATGTATCTCTAGGCCTTATGCAAGTAGAAAGACAGTTAAAAATTGCCCACCTCCCTGGTTAAAGATCATGAGTATTATTTTCTCAAGGAGATATACAGAGCAACTACTCCAGCATTCTTAATATACATGTGAAGCCCAGTACTCCCTAAAGCATTGAGTAAGTATCAATTGTATTGACTGAAAAAAATATATATCAGTGTTATTTACTGAATAAAAATCATTATGTTTCAAAATATAGTCATGACAGTGTTTTCCTAATTTGATATATATGCAATTCTCATCTATTTATAAATATTTGTAAAAGATGAAATTAAGATAGTTTAGTGGCTCTTGTACTAATGATATCCATTTACCATCTTTGCCCCCAAGGAGAGAAAACAACGTTTTCAGAAAATAAATTGGTTTAAGTTTGATGATTATATATGGAAGTCTCAGCTAGCTCAAAATTTGATGGTTCAAAGTTGTACTTTTCATCAACTGACTGACTGAAATAAACAAAAACTGTTTTTTTTATTTGTATGTGCAAATGAAACCATTTATTTTTTTCTGCAGATGGCATCAAGAAGACCCATGGAAGGGGATACAAATCACACCTCTGTTTTCATGTTTGTTCTCCTGGGATTCACAGATGAAAAAGAGCTGCAGCTTATTCTTTTTCCAGTCTTCTTGGGGATCTACCTTGTGACATTGTTCTGGAGCCTGAGTCTCATCATCCTAATCAGGATGGACTCCCACCTGCACACACCGATGTACTTTTTCCTCAGTGTCCTGTCATTTATAGACATCTGCTATACTACTTCCATCAGTCCAAGGATGCTTTCAGACCTCTTCAAAGACAAAAAGATGATTTCATTCATTGGCTGTGCCACCCAGTGGTTTGTGTCTGCCTGGATGGGGCAGGCTGAGAGCTGCATCTTGGCTGCCATGGCCTGTGACAGATACGTGGCCATTGGCAAACCTCTGCAGTACTCGACCATCATGGCGCCTGGGCTCTGTTGGAAGATGGTTGCTGGGGCCCTTGTGTGTGGTTTCCTTTCTAGCTTAGTTGAAACAATCACTGTCTTTGATTTGAACTACTGTGGGCCAAATGTCATCCATCATTTCTTCTGTGACATACCTGAAATTATGAGCCTGTCTTGTTCTAATCCCTTCATTGGTCAAATCAGTCTTGTTGTGATAGTTTCTACTGTTCTCAGCTGTTCTCTGGTTTTTATTTTGTTATCCTATACGTTCATTGCAGCTTCCATCCTGAAAATATCCTCCATCAAAGGCAGCATCAAGGCCTTCAACACCTGTGTCTCCCACCTTGTGGTTGTGACACTATTCTATGGCACAGCCCTCGCTGTGTACATGCATCCTAGTTCTGGCCACTCCACGAAACAGAACAAATTTCTGTCTGTGTTCTATATTATCATTATACCCATGCTGAACCCTTTAATCTATAGTCTAAGAAACAAGGAGATCAAAGAGGCCCTCAAAAGAGTGATGAAGAGGACAAGACATTTAT
>PVIJ01024500.1:0-12173 GCA_004024925.1 Scalopus aquaticus
TGCCTCATCCCCCAGCATCCTTGGCTGCTGCCCTGCCCTCCCCGTGGACCCCTTCAGAACTGGCCGCCAGCACCCTGTCCCCGGGCAGGCCCCTGGCACCGGCCGGCAGTGCGGGTCAGAGCCTGACCGCGGGCTGCCGGCGCCGGGCAGAGCGCGTGCAGACGGCCTCTCCCCACGTTGTCCCTCCAGGATGGAGGGGCCCAGAGGCTGGAGAAGGCCAAGGTCTCGCTGGACGACTGCCTGGCGTGCAGCGGCTGCGTCACCTCGGCAGAGACCGTGCTCATCACCCAGCAGAGCCACGAGGAGCTGCGGAAGGTTCTGGAAGCCAACAGGGTATGGGCTGGCATCCTGGCCACGCTGCTCTAGCCCGGCGGTCAGCACCGGTGACCCCTGCCCAGCAGGCGGGGGCTCCCAGCCGGCACCGAGCATCAGGCCTCACCCTGGGGGGCTCAGCCTGGACAGTGTCCCTGCCTTGCAGGCGGCGCCGCCCGGCCAGAGGAGGCTGGTGGTGGTCTCGGTCTCGCCACAGTCCAGAGCGTCCCTGGCCGCCAGGTTTCAGCTGGAGCCCACGGACACCGCCCGGAGGCTGACTGCATTCTTTAAAAGGCTGGGTAGGCCACAGGGCTCCCGCCACCCTGCCCTGGGGCCGCTCACGCCCCTCCCCTGCCTGGGGGCGGTGGCTCCGGGGTCTCCTGGGCGAGCCCACGCGGGGGGAGGAGACTGCCCGCCCGCGGCTGTGTGCTGAGCGGGGCGCTCGCCCCAGGGGCCGACCGTGTGCTGGACACGGCCTTTGCCAGGAACTTCAGCCTCCTCGAGAGCCAGCGAGAGTTCGTGCGGCGCTTCCGCAGCCAGGCTGGCGCCCAGCAGCCCCTGCCCGTGCTGACCTCTGCCTGCCCAGGTGGGCACCGGGGGGCTGGCCCTGGTACGGGGCGTGGCGCTTGGGTGAGGACCCCGCGCCAGGACCAGCGTGGACAGAGGCGGCGGGTCTCCCCGCGGGGCACGGGGCGTGGGGCGTGGGGCGTGGGGCGGGGTCAGACGCCGCTGCCCCTCTGCCCAGGCTGGATCTGCTACGCCGAGAAGGTGCACGGCAGCCTCCTGGTCCCGCACCTGAGCACCGCGCGCTCCCCGCAGCAGGTCATGGGCGTGCTGGTCAAGGACTTCTTCGCCCAGCAGCAGGTGACAGCTGGGGCACCGCCCGTCGCCTCGGTCTGCGGCCGCGGCGGGTACGGGTTCCGGGCTGGGGCAGGCAGGCTGACGCCGGGGCCTGGCAGGGCGGGCAGCGGAGGCCCCTTGCTCTCGGGGAGCTCGTTGTGGAGCCTGTGGGTGGGCCCGGGCGGCTGGTTAGTGCCTACCTGTCCGCCCGCCGCAGGGCGTGGGCCCGGGCCGCATCTACCACGTGGCGGTGATGCCCTGCTACGACAAGAAGCTGGAGGCGGCCCGGCCCGGCTTCTTCAGCAAGGAGCACCAGACCCGCGAGGTGGACTGTGTGGTCACCACAGGTGGGCCTTGGGCCTCGGCCGCGGGCTCCGGGGGGTACCTGGCACGAGGCCCCCGCACCGGGCCTGGGTCCGCCGCCTCCCTGCCCGGGCTCAGCGGTGGCCGGTCTGCACAGGCGAGGTCTTCCGGCTGCTGGAGGAGGAAGGGGTCTCGCTGTCGGAGGTGGAGCCGGCTGCCCTGGACGCCCTGTGAGTCTCGCTGCCCGCGGTGCAGGGGCACCCGCCTGGGGGCCGGGCAGCGGGTGCGGCTCAGGTGTGCGCGTGGGGTGGCAGGGCCGTGGGTCCCCGGCGGCCTGTGGACACTGCCCGCCGCCCCTCCCGGAGACCGAGGCGGGCGGCTGACAGGCGGACGCACCCCAGCCGGCCGCCCGTGCCTGCTTTCCAGGTGCAGCAGCGCCCACACCCAGGAGCCCACCAGCCACCGGGGCGGGGGCTCGGGGGGTTACCTGGAGCACGTGTTCCGGCACGCGGCTCAGGAACTCTTCGGGATCCACGTGGACGAGGTCACCTACACGCCCCTGAGGTCAGCGGGTGGCTGGAGTGGCTGCCGGCCCTGCCTGCTCCCTGGGGCCCCCGGCCCAGCCCCTCCTCTGCGCGGGGCGGGTGTGGCCGGGGGCCCTGGGCCGCTGAGCTGGGTCTGGGCCGCAGGAACAAGGACTTCCAGGAGGTGACGCTGGAGCAGGGGGGCCGGGTCCTGCTGCGCTTTGCCGCCGCCTACGGCTTCCGCAACATCCAGAACCTGGTGCAGAAGCTGCGGCGCGGCCGCTGTCCCTACCACTACGTGGAGGTCATGGCCTGCCCTGCAGGTGCCCGCGGGTGGGGCGGGCGGGGCGGGGCGGGGCGGCCGGGCTCGCCAGCACCCCTGACCTCGCGCCCCCTCCAGGCTGCCTGAACGGCGGGGGCCAGCTGAAGGCCCCGGACGGCCGAGGCAGGGAGCTGCTGCAGCGCGTGGAGGGGCTGTACGGCGCGGTCAGCACGGAGGCGCCCGAGGACGCGGCCGGCGTGCGCGAGCTGTACGCGGACTGGCTGCAGGGCGAGGGCTCGGAGCGCGCCGGCCGCCTGCTGCACACGGCCTACCGCGCGGTGCCCGCGGCCAGCCCCAGCCTCAGCCTCCGCTGGTAGCCGTCAGCGGCCGGGACCACGGGGGCGGGCCCTGCGCCTGCGGGGCACCCCCTGTCCCCCCGAGCCGCGGGGACGCGCAGGCTGGGCCCCGTGCGCCCGCCTGACCCACCGCGTCACGGGCCCAGTGCGAGGCTTCCCGGGAACTCGCCGCACAGCCAGGGGCAGCGCCGTCTCCCGGAGCCCCGAAGCAGCGGCACGGACAGTGAGGGCAGAGTCGGGTGGGCACCGCCCCACCGGAGCCTGCAGCCATGACGCTCGGCGCCAGCCCGAGTCTGTGCACTTGGGGCGGGCTGCCCAGCGAGCCGGTCGGCACCAGGCCTGGGCCCTCCCGCGGGCCCTTCCCCGCCCGCCGCTATAAAGGATTCCAGACGGTGCAGCTCCGGCTCCTGTGCGCGGTCTCGGTGCGCGGTCAGCGGGGACCCCACTCACCCAGGCCCGTGCCACCCACCAGCCAGCCGGGGCCCTGGGGGACACTCAGGTGCCCCTGCAGCAGCTCGAGGAGCGCCTGGACCCACCCAGCACCTCGATGGGCCCTCCCTGTGGGCAGAGGGTGTGTCCAGCGCCCGGCCCCGGCCCCGGCCCAGCCACCTGCAGGAAGGGCCCTGTCCCAGGTGGACGGCTGCGCAGGCTCGTCCCCACCAGGCTGCTGGGGCAAATGCGGCCTTTGAGAGCTGGCCCTGGGGCCTCTCCGGCCACCTGCGCCTGGCCAGGCCCATGGAGGCCGTCCCCCGTGGCTCTGGGCCCTGCTTGGCCCTTTCTGTGCAGCCCTGGGGTGTGCTGGGCCTGCAGGACACCTGGAGGCCCCGCGTGCCTCAGCTGGTGGGCACTCTGTCCACACACTGCGGGGCCCAGGAGGGACAGGGTGGCCAGTGACTGGACCAGCACCTAGTGGGGCCACAGCCCACCACCACGGCGCATCCCCAGGGCCGGAGGCACCGCCGGACACTGTCTTCCCTGGGAAGTGTCCGCCCAGCAGCCTTCAGGAGGCGGCGCTCACAGCCAGCCCCAAACAGGCTGACAAGCGCAGGCTGAGGGTAGCAGGTGCGTTCCCACTCCTGGGCGCACGCTGGCCAGCAGTCCTTGCTGGGCGTCCACCTGCTGGTCAGCGTGCAAAAGCCTTGTGGGTGCCCAGCCCGGTCAGTGCCTCATCCCAGCGAGGGCTCCTCTGCCTGCCCTGTGCAGGGTGGAGTGAGGCCAGCAGCACACGCTCACTTCCACAGTCTCCAGCAGCTGGGCCAGCCGGCCGGGCTCAGCCCCAGGCTGGACAGGCTGGCCAGGGTCTCGGCCAGACCGCCACACGGCCGAGGGTGTCTGCACAGGGCTAGCCCGCACTCTCGGGCACGGCCGCAGCCACCCTCGTGCGCGCGAAGACCAGGTCCCTGGAACTGTCCCAGAGCGCAGGGAGGCCCCACACCTTCACGGCGGCGGTGCTCGGCCCCTGGCTGCGCTGGGCAGGGCCCGTGCCCCTCTCGGGATGTGCGGGAGGACCCGTGTGCGTGCCGGCGCTCCGGGCTCCATCTGGCCGGCCGGCGCTGAGACCAACCCAGCCCCCGACTGCGCGGGCTGACCTAGCCGAGCTGCGGGACCTCAGGGGCCGCGGGTCACGGGCCTGGAAGGAGCGCGGCCTCCACCTGGCCGCGCCGATGGCCCGCGGCCCGCACGCGCCCGCCGAAAATGGAGACGCGGCGCCGGAGTGCGCGTGCGCGGTGGGGGCAGCACGCGCCCTCCCGCCGTCCTCGGAGCACCTCCTCTGCGAAGCTCTCCGAGCGCCCGGGGAACCGGTCGATCCGAAAGTCCCATCAACGACCTTAAGGAGGACGTCTGCGCCCCCTGCCCTCAGGGTGGAGCGGCCTCGATGAGCTGGTGGCCGGTCTCCAGCTCGGCCCCCGCCCACGGCGTCTAGCTAGCGGCAGGAGGGCTCGGGGCCCGCGCCAGGGCCAGTCCCCGCAGCCCTGCGCTCTGCCCCGCAGGCGCCGCTTCCTAGGGGCTCAGGCGAGCAGGAGGGCTGCTCTGCTAAGCGGAGGCCCAGAGGGGGCTGCCACCCCTGGGAGGAGCCGCGCCTGCCCCCACACTTGCCCTCCTGGGTGGGGCCGGAACTGCCAGCAGAGGCCTTGGCAACGCGGCCCCTTGTTGCAGCAACAGGCCAGGCAGGCAGGCGGCCGCCACTCCCGCCTCCGGTGCACATGGAGCGCGGGACTGTCTCCCGCCCCCGGCCCCCGGCCCCAGAGAATGTGAGCCCCTAGGAGCCGGCCGCGGGGGTCCTCTCCCTACCCCTTGGGGCTGGGCGTGTGGCAGATACGTGGGGGGTGGCAAGGCGGGTGTGGAGACCACTGTCCAGGCGCAAGGCCCACCTTGGGGAGTGGCCCGTCTCTACCCAGGTCCTGCCCCAGCCGGAGGACTGGTTGCCAAGGGCCCCCGGGGTGGCTGCGGCCTGGGCTGGCAGCCTTGGCACAGATCGCCCCTCAGGCCTGGCGCTGAGGGAGGAGCAGCAGCTGCGGGTAGGTGTGGGGCTCTGGGGCGCAGGCAGGAGGGAGGGCACCGTGGGCACCCACGGGCGCCCCTCTCCCCCCAGATCTCCAAGGAGCTGGTTGACCTGCAGATCACGGCCCACCGCCTGCAGGGCCAGCAGGAGGCGGAAATCTTCGAGCTGAGGAGTGAGGTGGGCGTGGGCGGGCGTGGCCCCGCGGCCGGGCACCCAGATGTGCCGGACGCGGTCGCCTACAGGTCGCCCCTGCAGGTCCTGCGGCTGGAGAGCCGCGTGCTGGAGCTGGAGCGGCACACGGCCAGGGCGGGCCCCCCGGCCCGGCCGGCACAGGCGCGCGGCGGGCAGCGGCCCTCCGGCCACCGCAGCCCCCAGGTCACTGCGCGCGCGCTTGGGGGTCCGGCTGGGCGGGCGGGGCGCTGAGGCGGGGGCAGCCCCACCAGCTCCCCCTTCCGCGCAGGCGCAGTCCAGCGGCGTCCTGGCCCCGGGGGAGCAGCAGACGCTGGGGAGCGGCATGAGTGCGGTCACCCGGCAGGGGCAGTGCGGGGCGCCCGGGGCTGGGGGTCGCGCCCAGCCAGCCCCCGGGCCCCCGCTGCCGCAGGGAGAAATGGACTGGGCGCTGGAGGCCCACGTGTGAGTGGGGCTCTCTGGGAGTGGGTGGCCGGAGGGCACAGCCAGAGCTGTCCTGGAGGCAGAGGTGGCCCCGCCCGGCCTGCTGAGCTGCTGCCCACCCACGCCCGCAGGGCAGCCCTGCGCCGGCAGCTGCAGGGAGCCAGAGAGGAGGCCAGGACCGCCGGCCGTCAAGTGGCCACACAGGCCGTGGTGAGGCCCGCGCCGCTGCTGCGAGTCTGGGAGGGTGCCGTGGCGGCAGCGTGCACTGGGCTGCAGGCTCAGGGCCGCCTCTGCCCACAGGCACTGTCCACCTGCCAGGACCGGCTCCGGCAGGCGGAGGCCGAGAACGCTGGGCTGCAGCTGCAGCTCAAGAAGCTCAGCCAGGAGTGCGCCTTGCGGCTGCAGCGCTGCGCCCGAGAAGCCGTGGTGCGTGGGTGGGGGCAGCCTCCAGGGGCCCCGCCCCCGCCCTCTGCACCCCGGATGGGAGGGCAGCGGGCCCAGACAGCCCGTCTCCCGCAGGAGCAGGCCGAGAGGGCGGGGCAGGCTCCCGAAGGCCCTGCGCTCCGCGCGTCCCTGGAGGCCGCGATGGAGGGCATCCGGGCGGCCCACCGCAGCCGCGAGCAGCAGCTGGCCCGGGCCGCACGCACCTACCGCAAGCGCCTGGCTGACCTGAGCCAGAGACACGAGGCCCTGCTGGCCGCCCAGAGGTGGGCCTGGAGCCGCGGCGGGCCAGGGGCTGTGCGGCCAGCAACTCAGTGTGCTGACCTGGGGACGCCCACAGGGCCCCCGCGGACCAGGAGCTGCGGCCCCTGCACCTGGCCACAGAGATCGGGCGCCAGCGGGAGGCTCAGGTGAGGCAAAGCTCTGGGACCTCCAGGCTCCCCGCCCCACCCCGGCCTTGGGGGCGGCCCCAGGCCCCTCCAGCCGAAGAAGCCGGCCCCAGCTGTTCTTCCCGCAGGCGGGACCCGGGGAGGCCGCCCAGGGGTGCACGCCGGAGTCACAGTAAGTGCCGTGGCGTCGGGCACGCTGCAGGGGCGTCGCCCATCTGCAGACCTGGGGTCCCTCCCAGCCAGTCTGTGGCTTGACCTCTGGGTCTGGGCTTCCCGCGCCAGACAGCGGCCAAGTCTGGCAGAGCCCGGCAGCCCCGAGCCCTTCCCACTGGGGCGGGGCGACTGGTCACAGCCTCACCCTCCCCCCAGGGGCCCGGAAGCTGCCTCCTGGGCCCAGATCTGCCAGAAGCTCCAGGAATTCTCGCGCAGCACCCAGGTAGTGGCCGGGTCCTCCCTGGCAGCACCCGCCCGCCCGCAGCCGCCCCGCCCACATCCGCGCCCCCTTCCGCAGGCGGCGCTGGAGCGGGACCGCGCGCAGCTGCTGGTCCGGGCCAACAGGGCGGAAGAGCAGCTTTCCGAGCTCCAGGAGTACGTGGACCAGCACCTGGGCAGGTGGGCTCTCGGAAATGGCGGCGGCGTGGCCCAGGGCCTCGGCCGCCACTCGAGACTGCCCGGCCCCCAGCCGCGGGCGGCTCAGCCTGGCCCCTCTGCGCAGGTACAAGCAGGAGATCCTGCGACTGAGGACGCTGGTGGGTACAGGGGACCCCTGGCAAGTGGGGGCTGCGCCTCCAGTCAAGCCGCCGCGCCCGAGGACCCACAGCCACTAGAGGAGACGGGCGCTGGCCAGCCGGCAAGACTTGGGTCCGGGGTCTTTATTGTGTGTTCAGCCGGTCTGAGGACCGAGGGCCCCGGGGACCAAGGCAGAAGCGGGCCCTGGGTGAGCCTGCCGGGCTGGTCCCCCAGGGTGGACGTCATAGGCCCAGACTCGGTCCAGGCCCTCCCCCACCACCGCCACGGGCTGCCAGGTGGGGAGGGGGAAGCGCCCGCACACCACGCGGGCCCCCGCGGGCAGCTCAGCCTGCAGCTTGCCTTCCAGCAGCGGGAGCTGTGGGAGAGGAGGGCGTGGGCGCGGGAACGCGGGACCCCCCGGCCCGGCCCCGGCCGCCCGACCTACCACGCTGGGGGCCAGGAACATAGACACGTTGCGGCAGTCCCGCAGGCTCACCTGCAAGGAGAGGACGCGCCGCGGGGAAGGGGTGCCTCGGCCCCCCTCGGCCCCAGCCTGCCCCCCACGCGGCCGGACGGAGGCAGGGCCTCAGGGGTTACCTTCCAGAGGTCCTCCCTGTGGTAGCGGACACTGCCGGCACAGCCCGCCCTCCAGGCGTGCAGCCGCGCCAGCCCCAGCAGCCACGGGTTCAGCTCGTACCCCAGGGCGGGGCGCAGTCCGCACCTGTGGGCCGCCAGCACCTGCGGGGAGGAGCCAGGCGGTGGGAGGGCCCCGCCCAGGGCCGAGGGCACGCCCCGCCCCGCACGCGCTCCTTACGATCCTGCCGTCGCCGGAGCCCAGGTCCACGGTCTTCCCCGGACGGCCGCGCAGCAGCGACAGCACGTTCTCCACCTGCCGCGGACTCGCACCGACATAGGGCACCTGGGCAGCGGGGCGGGCGGGACGGGACTCCGTGGCCGCCCCCACTCTCGCAAGTGCACGGGGGACAGGTCGGCCTCCGGGCTCTCGGCGCCCGCCCCGGCCCACGGTGCGCGCCAGCCCGTACCGCCCGGCCCCGCCCGCACCTGCAGCCGCAGCGGCACGCGGCGGAAGCCCGGCTGCAGCAGCAGCGCCCACACGGCGTAGGCGGCCAGGCCCGAGCCCGCCGCCGCCTGCAGCAGCTCCCACGCGCCCAGCCGCCGCTCGCGCAGCTCCGCCAGCGCCTCGAACGGGTCGTCCTGCTCCATGGCTACGGGACGCGCGGCCGCAACTGCAAGCCGGAAGTGACGCGCACAGGAAGCGCCGGTCCGTGCGCTTGCCGCTCCGCCCGGCGCCGATGCCGCTTCCGCGGGTTCCGGCCGCGCAGCCCAGGACCCGCGACTCGCGGGTGCGCGCGGTTCCTCCTCTCGGCCCGGCCGGGGCCTGACGCCGGGAGCCAGGCCAGCCCCGGGACCCTGGTCAGCTCGCTGGGCCGGGCCTGGCTGCGGCCGCTCGATGACTCCCGCGCTCTCAGCGCCTCCTCCATCCCCGCGTTAAATAAAGCCTTGGTTGAAACTGCTCTCGGCCTCTCTGCTTTTGGGTCTCGTGGGCGGGGACTCAGACCCAGTCGCCCCAGTTCCCCTGGGGGGCCCGGTGTCCCCCCACCCGCCGCGGGAAGGCCGCACGCATGGTTGACCAGCCCAGAGCGCCTCCTTCGCGAGGTCACTGTGCGGCGAGCTGCAATTGCTGGGCGCAGGGATGGGTGCTCTGACCCGGAGGAGACGGTTTCAGAACAGACCTTAAGGTTCCCCGTTTTCTCCACCTCCCTCCGCTTTAGTTGAGATCTGGCAAAACCTGCTGTGTGGACCCCCTCCTGGTTTCTGGGGGGGTCCTGTGGACACGCTCGGAGCTGTCTGCAGTGGATTTAGTGGATCTGCCTGTTCTGCTCCCCACTCTCTGGGGAGCCCTCTTACCCCTGACCTCTGGCCTGCACCCCAGTTCTCGTATGCATAGATAAATAAATCCTTTTTTTGAAAAGGCCTGAGATGCTCCTTTAAGAGAGAGGCGAGGGCTTAAGGGTCCTCTTTTTCTCCTTCAGCTTTTGCTGCCCAGCACCCCAGGTTGGCCTCCTCCCGAGCACCAGAGCCCTAGACGGGGGGCCAGGCTCTGGGGCCAGCGCTGCCCGCCCCAACCGGCCGCTGCCTCAGGGCTTCCTCCTGACTTAGGGATCTGAGCTTAGAATGCGATTTGGGCTTTTGATGTTTGGTTTTTCCGACGTTGATTTTTTTTTTTACAGTTTATTTATTTATGCATATGAGAATTAGAGTGCAGGCCAGAGGTTGGGGACTGAGAGGACTCCCCAGAGACAGAGTGGGGTGCAAAGCAGGCAGATCCACTGAAATCCACTGCTGAGGGGAGCAGCGGGGAGACAGGAGAGGTCTGCTGCGCGCTGTGGTCAGCTCCCTGGCTGGGATGGACCCAGGCCACAGTGGCTGCCCGTAGCTTCACAGTCCCGAGACTTAACCCCCGCGCCCCCAGGGAGGCCCCAACATTGATTTTTGTGAGTTTTTTGTCTTGTTTCTGGGCCTGTTCTGCTTTCCCCCTTGGTTCTCTACAGACTGCTCCTGCAGGCCCCGTGGCCGCCTCTCTGGCCTCGGAAAGGAGTCTTTGTCCTCAGGAGGAGGGTGGGAAAAGAGAGGCCCCTGTGGTGTCTGCATGTCCCTGGGGCAATTCTGGGCTAATGGGAACTAATATGAAATGTAATGGTTTGGTTTGAAACTCTTATGCGTATAATGTCATGTTGAATATAATTTATTTTCTTCCATGTGGGATATTGCTGTTGGGTTCAGGAAGTCTTTTATTATTGGGTAAAATGGGAGTTTTTATTTTCAAAGGTAAAAATTCCAATCATAGGAGAAAAATAAAAAGTTACTGGGGATTGGCTGTCAGCATCACGCTGGTGAGCTTACCCAAAGTTTGTTTTTTTTTTAAGATTTATTTACTTATGCATATAAGAGCTGGGGTATAGGCCGGAGGTGTGTGTGGGGTGAGAGGACTCCCCAGAGACAGGGTGGGGAGCAGAACAGGCGGGACCACTGAAATGCACTGCTGAGGGGAGCAGTGGGGTGACAGGAGAGGTCTGCTGCGCCCTGTGGGAAGCTCCCTGACTGGGGATCGAACTCGTGCTGCAGTGGCTGCCGACAGCTTCGTAGGCTGAGACCTAACCCCTTGCACCACCAGGGAGGCCTCTTACTTTATTTTGTTCAGGAACTGAAAGAGGAATTTGACCAGCAGGCAACCACAAATAAGAGACACTCTACAGTGGAGGGGGAGGAAGAGGGACCAAAACAGGGAAGAGATGAGCAAAAATGAGCAAAAGGGAGTACGGTGATGGTTCACAGGTGAACTGGTGGTGGGAAACTTATGGCAGGTACATAATAATGTAAAGGCTATAAATTAAAATTAAATTTTAAAAAAAGAGGAATTTGTTTACTGAGGGCAGGAGGAGGCAGGCACGATGAGACCCCGAGGTTGATCGGGCTTGAATCGACTTTTCCTCCTCTTCTGCGCAAATGGGGTTGGATTGCTAGGGAGCATTTTCTGAGGGCCCCTGTCTGCCCCAGGATCCTCACAGCAGGAAGCCATGGGGCTGGCGGGGCCCTCAGGGACGGCCCTGCCCGGTGCCCGCCTGGCCGCCCGCACCCTCCCTCCTGCAGGGCCAGACCTTTCACTGTTCTGTCCACGTCCAGAGGGTCTTTGATTCAAAGAACCCGAGACCCGGTCCAGCGACTGCGGTGCCAGCATGTCCATCTCCACACGTGCGCCATACCTTGCGCTCTTTTCTCCCCTGTTTTGGTCTCTCCTCCTTCCCCTGCAGAATGTCTCTTCTTTGTGGTTGCCTGCTGGTCAAATTCCTCTTTTAGTTCCTAAATAAAGTAAGGGGCCTCCCTGGACTCGGCCTCTGGTGAGGTCTGTTGAGCCTGGAGCCTCTCAGAGGGACGCGGGCGCTCAGAGGCCAGCGCAGACGTGCTCCCCTGCCCCGGGAGTTCATGCAAAGCAGGCCGAGCGGCTCGGACGTCAGCCCAGCTCCCAGGCGCTTGCCCGCTGTGGATGTTACTGGCATGAAGGCGGAGAAAATGGTCTCAGTGGTAGAACCATTTAAAACACTTTTTCCAGGGCCTCCCTGGTGGCGCAGCGGTTGAGCGCTGCGCTGTGGAGCTGTCGGCAGCTCGCGATGCGAGTTCGACGCCCAGCCAGGGAGATTCCCACATGGTGCAGCAGACCTCTCCTGCCTCGCCCGCTGCTCCCCTCAGCAGTGTATTTCTGATCTGCCTGTTCTGCTCCCCACTCTGTCTCTGGTGAACCCTCTCGCTGCCCCACGCCTCTGGCCTGTACCCCAGCTGTATGTATAAATAAATAAATCTTTAAAAAAAAAAACACACTTTTTCCAGGGCCTCCCTAGGGACAAAGGGGTTGAATCTCAGCCTGTGGAGCTGTCACCGCCGCCGCCGCCGCCTGAGTTCGATCCCGGCCAGGAAGCTTCCCACAGGGCGCAGCAGACCCCTCCTGTCTCCCCGCTGCCCCTCAGCAGTGGGTTCCAGTGGATCCGCCTGTTCTGCTCCCCACTCTGTCTCTGGGGAGCCCTCCCACCCCCCACCTCTGGCCTGCACCCCAGCCCTTGTACACATAAATACTTAAACGTGATTTTTTTCTGAAACTGTTTGCTATTTGTTAATGTCTGCAGCTGTCGCTGTTTCCTTTTGGCTTCTCCTGATCAAATGTTTCCTGGAACCCGAGGAAGGGGCTTTGCTGCACTGGCCCCGTGGGCGGCCTCGCAGCTGGCTTGCTCTCTCCTCTGAGCAGCCCGGAGGAGGACACCAGGAGGACACTGTCCCCCCAGGTCACCCCCAGACACCGCAACGGCGGCAAAAGTGACGGGGGGGGGG
>PVIJ01024501.1:0-12172 GCA_004024925.1 Scalopus aquaticus
GGAGAGGAGAGGAGAGGAGAGGAGAGAAGGAAGAAAGGAGGCAAGGAGAGAAGAAGGGAGAGAGGGAGGGAAACTCTCAGGAAGAATCAACAGATCAGGGAGGGGCAGAGACCCTATGCAGCCTAAACTCAGACAATAGTTTCTTAAAATTGAGAACAGATGGCAATAGAGGAGACAATCACCTTGCTGAGGTGAGAGATGAGACAAACACTATGTGGGCATGGCTCAGATTCTGAGTTGGGAAACCAGTTACATTTTCTGTAATCTCTGAGGGCCAGCAAACTTCATTTGTGGGTTGGGAGAGAGATCATCCCAGTTCACACCTATCGTTCAGGCATAATTATTGTGTCCCCTTTCATTTTCAAAAAGGGTCTGACACTTCGACCAAAAGTAAAAACCACCCCCATCTATAAGCAAAGCCGGTTAGAGGTGTCATCAGGGCTTATTCATGAAGGAGAGCTTCAGTCTGCACCATGGTCAGTGTCCCTGCAGGAAGTAAGGAAGGAGAGTAAGAAGTTGGCCAGGACTTGAAGGAGGAAAACACCTGGGAAGTGACTAACACTAATTCTAGTCAACAGAGTTGCATGTGAAACCCACTATTTAGGTTTAATCCTGGAGAGGGAAGAGGAAATGTCACCAGAGAACCACAGGCTGCATTGCGTGATGAGGAAATTACTATTCTTGTGAAACAGACTCTGATAGAAAACTAGTTCTTACCATCTTATAGATTATAGACAGGGACATGCACACTCAAAAGAGAAGTTGGGGTTTTTTTTCAGATCACAGAGTTTCTAAAGCAAAATGATACATGAAATATAAATTGTTGGTTCTTTCTTTTTGCTCACTAGCCTTTCTCTCAATCAAATTAGCAGAAAACCTTGCTAGTTATTTAGGACACCAAGACAGGAAGTTTTCCCACAGAGAAAAGAAGGGAGTGGACTGGGGTGGAAAATGAATGGGGCAATGGGTTCTCAGTTATAAAAGTGGAAATGTTTGTGTGGGGGGACGAAAGGACGTAGACTATGGGATCTGCAAGAGCCAGGCTCCCCAACTCTGATTCCAAAAGGCCCATAGGAAATAAAGATCATTGGGCTGGGTATAAGGGATGAGAGAAAAGAAAGAAGGGAGTTGGACAGGGAAACCGGAGAGCTTGGTAGCTACTGAGCCCCTGCTGAGGTCCTTTGTCCTCCTCTGGTCTTCTGCCTTGCTGAGTGCTGAGACTGAGTGCAGAACAGAAATTGTGTATATTTGGAAGGCTCTTAGAAAGAAGCATTTGTGCCTCATTCTCAGGTGGAGTGAGAGGAGGTAGCAAGCTTTGATGTTCCCTTCTTACACAGCAGCATAGCAGAGCATTACAAGAGAGGAGATCATCTGCATGCTAAGTGCACAGGTGTGTCTGACACAGGATTTTCCTGAACTAAATGCACCAAAAAGGGGTGTTAATATTTAAGCTTTAAGTGAAACTAGAAAGGTTTCTTGGTAGGACATGGTAGCTACCTGAGTAGAAATTTTGAAGGAATGTGACTTATCAGCATGGATTCTGATATGCACAGATGATGACAATCAAGCAAAAGATGCATCTCCCCACACTTTGCTTCCTCATGACCCAGCAGCATCTCCTGGAATGTAGAAACAGCCTCAAGGATGAGGGTGAAGGGAATAACAATTGTAAACATGTAGAGCTTTCTACAGACCAGGTATTATTCTATGCAGTGTATATGTATTAAAACATTTATCAGTAGGGGCTCCTTGGTAGCACAAGGGTTAAAGTCTCAGTGCTATCAAGCTCTAGCCAGCCACTGTGGCTTGAGTTCAATCCCCAGCCAGGGAGCTGACCCACATGGCACAGCAGACCTCTCCTGTCTCACCCACTGCTCCCCTCAGCAGTGTATTTCAGTAGATCTGCCTTTTCTGCTCTCCACTCTGTATCTGGTGAATCCTCTTACCCCTGCACCTCTGGTCTACACCCCAGTTCTTTATGCATACATAAATAAAATAAATTAAAAAAAAAACATCAATAATTCTCACAACCCTAGGTATTGGTGCCCCAATCAAAACCATTTTACAGATGAGGAAACAGGCAAACAGAGGTTTAAAATTAAAATTTGCAATAAGTAGAAGTGAGTGATCAATTTCATGAAATCTTCTAAACTTGAACAACAAATAAGTTAAGCATGTATATGTATTTACATGCATGTATCTATATAAATTTATTGCACTTAATTTTTCACAGAAAGATTTAAACCCACTACAAAAATGCCAAATGTGAATTCTTAAATTATGAGGTAGATTATATACCAGGTAATACAAAACCAAAATAATAACACGTTTTGCCAAAAAAAAAAAGCCCCAAACAAAAAACAAACAAAAAAAACAAGGAAAAAGTTAGTAACTCAAGCAATCCAGAACAGGATAAACTCTACAATCTCTCTTTTTCTCTTCAACATAAACCTAATCTTTCAATATTCTTTATTTCTTATTTAAATCAGGCTATCTCCTGACTTACTTTTCTCTCTTCAAAGGCCTTCCTCTGAGGTAAATCATTCCAATGCTGCGTTTGTCACCACCTTTGAATTTTTTCACATCTAGATTTAGACAAGTTTCTTATGTTTGCCCACTTTTGAACACTAGCGCACACCAGAGTAAGAATAAAAATGGAGCATGTGCTGCTAAAAGTATGTCTTATTTCCCTACCCTCACAAATACATTTTTATAATCCAAAGATACGTTAACACTGTGAAATCGTAAAGCTGGAAATTCACAAAGTACCAAAGACAAATGTTTAGTTATTATTGCCCATGTTTGCACAGAAAAGGAACTCTCAGTGTTTGGATGACTAATAATGACAATCATCATTTATGATTCATTATTCCACAAAATGTATTTTTTGCTTTAATCTAAGCAAAGTAATAATAATATTGCAATAGTCAATATTTTTCACCTAGTTTGTCCTACTGACAGCAATTATTCTAAAAGATTAAAAGACAATCTGTAATTACATTCAGTGTACACAAGTTTAAACATAGTTTCATTAATCTGACTGTAGAATTGAAGCTGCCAGAGTGGGAGAGGGAGGAAGGAGGCAGTTAGGGAAGGGCCAGGTTGGACTGTGCTGGAAGACTCTGGATGCTGGTAGGTCTGCTGTACTGTGTGCACCTGAAGGGCTTGATCCCGTACCTCTTCACCATATATGACAATATAAACAAATGTCACCTCCATTAAAAAAAGGAACTAAAATTAATGTAAAAAATCCAAAACAAAATTATTTTCTTTTTAAAGCACCTTTCTTCTAAAATATCCAACAAATTTTAAATAATAAAGCAAATACAAATTAAAATTGAGGAGTATGAAACATTCGATGACTGTTAAACATTTATTTTTTTAATTTACATAATTCTTACTGTGTTAGTAAAAACTACTTAGCATTCTAGTGCTCAATTTTCATCTAGTTAAACTGATATCATAGCTTATGTTACATCTAAAACTAATATAAAATTGCTGAATACTGTAGAATGTTCCTCAGTCACCATGTGAAGCTTGTGGATGCTGTTATAATTTATGGTTAATCCTAGAAACACAAATTTCAACATGAAAAGAAGCAAGACACAGTATGCCTGGTATTATGGGAAATATTTCCTTATTGCCTGTGAAAAAGAATCTGACAAGTTAATTTGTCTTCTTTCTTTGATAAATGAATCTCTTGCTCAAATCTTCCCTGCATTGGAAGTATTGTCTGTCTCTGACAAGAGCATTGAAATGGTCTACAAACATCCCTGACACTTAAGCAAAGTCACCATTATTACATTTGACTAGTAAAAAATGTCAGGATTTCTGTAAATAAATAGGTTTATTTAAGTTAAGTTTAAATTTTCATGTAAGGCAAGTAGACAATTTATGTTAGGTACTATGTTAAAAATAATAATCTCATTTAAATCATCAAGATTTTTTTTTATGTATATATTTTTATTGTCATTTATCTCTTTTACATTTTGTATTCCCCTTGGGTAACCCACCACCAATTAACCCGTGATCCATCTCCGTGGTCCCTTGTGTTCTTTTCTACTCCATTTTGTGCCCTTACACTCCCCTCCCCCTGCCATCTCCTCTTGCCCCCTCCTCTACCCCCTCCCCCCACCTGCTGAGTGTCTCTCTCCTATTTGGTTTCCTTATAGTCCTGTTGTAAGTGAAACCATTTGTAAATCATCAAGATTTAAAAATATTTTGTAATGTTTACAAGTCTCTATAATTCCTAGCTATATATTTTTAAAAGCTGAATATTTAAAAAAAGTTATTCAAGTTTTTTTGTTTACATATAGTTATATACACATATACATACATGTGTACATACAGCATGTGCATATACATATGCTATGTGGATATGTACTTACGTGTGTGATACATGTCTCGGGTGTGTGTGTACACATATATACATTCATCCCATAGAATAAGATATTGAATCAAAACAGCTTAGAAGTTAATAGCCTTTCCTAAAGGGACAATCTAGGAATATTTAATTCATTATAGTTTTCAAATTGGGATTGATTTATTTTCCAGTGTTATTAAAAACTATTTAAAACATATTAAGGACTAGTTAATATTTTAATACATTTTCCAGTTGCTTATTAAAATATCTGTGCTATTTGACACTTCCCTTAGCAGGACAGCAACAATAATATATTAAGATTATATTCTTAATATAGGCTAGGCATTTTATGAAACATATTAATGTCATTTAAATCATTGTTAGTCCACCTCTAAGGTAGGTGCCCAGCTTACAGTGGGAAAACAGACATGTCCAAGACTTCCAATCTGGAAAAGTTACAGCCGAGATTGCAATCAGGTATGTCCCTCTCAAAGTTCATGCTCTTAACTATCACACCATATTGCTTTACTATGACTAACAGTCAAAAGGTTGTATTTTTTCATTTTTTCATATTCTTTTATTATTTTTTCAAATATTTGCTTATTCTCCTTGGCAAACTATTATCTGGTATGATTCCATGTTTAATTTTCAACTTGAAAACTAACGCTTTTATTGTGTATTGCATCTTTAAAAAAAAAAATTTATTTATTTTGGCGTAGAAGAACTGGGGTATAGGCCAGATGTGCAGGAGGTGAGAGGATTCACCAGTGACAGAGTGGGGAGCAGAACAGGCGATCTACTGAAATACACTGCTGAGGGGAGCAGCGGGATAGACAGGAGAGGTCTGCTGTGCCTTGTGAGTTAGCTCCCAGGCCTGGGAACCAACTCAGCCCCCGAGGTGGTAGCGCTGACACTTAACCCCTAGGCCATCAGGGAGACCCTGTTATCTATTGTACTTTTATATTGTCTAACTAATCATAAATATCTTCCCAAATTTTATCTTTCCTTTGTTTTTATATGAGGAATTCTTCCTTAAAGAGTAAAGCCTACAGATGTTTTTTAGAATAGGATTTTTTTTAAGGCATCTAGGCCAATTCCTTCATGTAATATTTTGTGAGAATCAAGGTTACACACACACACAGCTAATTGTTAATCTCTGACTAACAACCTGGGAAGCAGCAGGTAAGAAATATATAATATGTATAAAGTTAATGTATATTAATTATATATATAATTAAAATTTCAATCATGACTCTTGAATTAGGTTATTTTTTACTCTTTTATAAAACTTACCTAAAACTGAAATGTGTAGTTATCTTGCTCAACTAAAATTTAAGAAAACTTAGAGTGCATATGGTTGACACCACTAACTTGCACTGTGTTAGTCCACTTGTGTTCAGATTTTTTTTGTCAAGTCACTGTGATCTCACAGCATAGGTAAATACAGTGCAGTACTATATTATGTCCCCCTTAGGATTGTGTTAGCATTTTCCTTAATCTAGCTTATTCTAAAGATACAGCATATAAAGCATATAACATACAAAATATGTGTCAATCTACTGTTTTAGTTTATTCATAAGGCTTCTGGTCAATAGCAGTATGTTTGCAGTTAATTTTTGGAGGAGTCAAAAATTAAATATGTATTTTCAACTGTACAGAGATTGGCTTCCCTAATCCTGCTATGTTCAAAGGCCAACAGTTTACATACAGGAACTGTGAGTGTTATAAAATATGCAGAGACATGGTCTATATGCCCAACTGTTTTTATTTTACCGAGACCCAGGAAAATAAGTACAATTAGAGCAAAAAGTCATCTTTTCATGACTTTCTCTACTTCACTCCTATTTTAGAAACCACCTTGACCTTAATGCAGCAAGGTGGCCAAGCTCTTTACATGGAAACATGTTTTTTAACAGAATACTTGGCAAACTGTAAAGATGACCTCATATTGCCAAATGGACTTTGCATTTCTTTCCAAATTCACTTTTCACACACTTGGTTACTCAGTCTTACAGATACTAAGGTGCCAGCTTAGACTAATCTGATTTTCAAAAATCTTACCATGCCTCTGTTTCCAATCTCACTATTCCTCTCCTATTACCCTCCAAAAGTGTTGATATCGACCACTTTTACAGTCAGGAGAAAAGCATAATAAAGAAAATCTGGTGTTCGTAGTTAATATGCCTGAAATGAGTTTGCTTTCTAATTGAAGCTAATACAGTCACAGCCTCTAGACTCAGTGTATCCTTCAGCAGATATTCAGTAGAGAGAGAACCACAACTGTTTAGTCTCCCAGGCAACCATTTGGTGAAAAATCTGCAGTTATATCCTTTCTCTCATTTAATTATCAAACTTTCTTTCCCCTAGAAAAGGGAGCAAAATAAATACTTGCCTTTAAAATTGGTCTGTCAACTGCCATCTGGTTACTGTTTTGTTCTTTCCTAGAAAATCAACAGTAGGGCCTTCAAGGATATGGAAATTCTGCTCATTTTTGCTCTCAGAGTTGGTCGTACACCAGCCTATTAAAGTGCAAAAGTCTCAGTGATAAAGACAAGGGTGGATCAAATTCTAATTTTCACATCCTCCTGCTTTCTTCCAAGAATGAAGGCATTTGAAGTGTTATTTCTTAAACAACATCAAAAACAAACACATAAGAAATGTTGAAGAAACTCTGATCTGAGGAGAGAGGCTTTTTGAAGCAGATTACTGGTGAGGCTGAGTTAGATGCACAAGGATCACGTGGAGTGTTCCTCGAGGGGAGTATCTGAGTCATTTGCATGACGCCGCTTTTTTACAACTCATCTTGTTCTCTGACATGGAGAACTTTTTGACAGAATGGTCTGGTTTTGCTTAGTTGCCACCCATTTTCCATTAACTGACTAAAGATAATATGTAAAATAATTTCATTTACCTATCTTAAGAAAAATAAGTTGAATAGCTTTCATCTCAAAAAAAAAAAAAATCTTTGTTTTCCTTTGTCTACAGGGTAGAGACCAGAGACCTTAGCCAGCCGGCTCTTGCCAAGTGTCTGGAATCTATTCTGTTCTGAATCTCATGACCAGCCTTAGTCTCTGTGTCTCTGTTCACTCACTGCCAGACACAAGGACCCATTTCTCTCCAAATATGGCTTGTGCATTTCTGCCTCCTCAGCCTCTTGTTTTTTACATCTAAAACACAAATTGTGTTGTCCATCACTCTGTACCTGGCCCTTATTCAGGGAAGCAATGGATACACCATGAGCACCCGTAAGGCCAGCCCCCTGTTTCCTGGTTCCTGCCTGCTGCCTGGAGACCTCTAATGTGATAACTCCAGAGCCAATAAGATCAGGGAGCTGATGGGGCAAAAGTCTTTTTTTAAGGGATGAAAGTCTTAAAGACAGCAAATATCATTATGGCGACAGGAGACTCAGAGTGGCTCTTCTGCAGAGTAATACTGTGCATCACAGGGCACAGGTAAGTTAGTGTGTCAAGGTAGACCCACTCATCTCAACATTTTGAAGAAGCAGTAAGGGGAGAGTGAGGACAACTTGAGGGATTAAATTGGAGCAAATGAAAGTTTTATATTGTGTTACTTGCTAGAGAGATTCTGATCATTTCTTCAATTATTCCTGGGAGTTCACATTAGCTCCCATTTGTGAAGTGTGTCATTGTGAAGACTGCATGCACAAGGGCCAGTCTGCCTCTTCTCAGCCCCAACTGAAAGGAGTAGCACAGAAAAAACACGTAAGAATTTGTTTCAAGTCAAAAGCTCATTTACCACTGTTGCTGATAAGCAGGCTTGTTCTCTCAAAGTCTCTCTTAAAATGACTTCAAAAATCAGAGATTATCAGAACTGATTATCTGGTAGTTGTGGACCTGGTAGAGTTAAGAGGACTTTTCAGTAACTTCATTCTGCATATAAGACAACTGAAGATTCAAGAAATAAAGAACACTTATATTTGAAAAGAACTTGTGAATTGGAATTACCTTCCTCTTTTGGAATTTCAGCCACTCCTCGTGACAGAATCACGCAGCCTGCTACTCATTTTCTGCTAGTAGGTGAGATACCTGAGCTATCTCCTTGCATCTAATGCCCCCCCCACCCCGCCCCCCAATGAAGCAACATCCATTCACACACACACCCTCCAGTCTCCTGAGGAAGCAGGTGTTCTCCATGAAAGAGTGGAACCAGTACACCTGGGACAATACTTAAGGTGAAGGCCCAAGGGAAGGAGAAAGGGAATAGTCAGAACTGACTATGCCAGGTGATAATTCTTTAAATAAATTTGTTTTAAAGTACTCTTTGAGCACACTCTCACCTTCAATCATCATCTTAACCTTTTAACTGCTCTGTCTGTGTCCCAGTTTTCTCTGATATAAATTGGGACTTGAAAAAAATTCTTACATGTTTTTTTCTGTGCTACACCTTTTAGTATGTTGCGTCAGAAATGAGTTGTGGAGCAAGCTGTAGGCTGCAAGGTGCTGCCTAAGAGCAAGATCCTTGCCTTCTTATTGATAGAATAACCGTACATAATCAGTTGGAAGGGGAAGGAGGACAAAAAGAGGGAGGCATTTCTCATCTGCTTGATGACTTGGCATTATAAGTGAGGTCAAGCCCTGGCTCCCCAGCCATGGCATCAAGATTTTCAGCAAGGCATTTCACAGATCAGCTTCTGGGGCCCCTTGTAATACATCAGTCAATAGCGGATTGACCGCAACATGTGAGGAAGGTTGACCGAAACACACTGCTGAGGGGAGCAGTAGGCGAGACAGAAGCTCTCTTGCTGGGATTGGGCTTGTGCCATAATAGCTGCTGGTAGTTTCAGTAGTACAGAGCTTAACCCCTTGCGCCACCAGGGAGGCCCAGTTCTTGAGGGGTGTGAAAGGCACCTTGTAGGGTTGGGCTCCTATAGCTGATTGAGCAGTTCTGATTTGTGTAGGAACGCAGAACCTTAGGTAACAAAAATGGTGGCCGAACAGGGCACCGATGATTAGCAGACCCACAGACCATAACACTTTATGTGCCGGTGCCCTTTAAATTTACCAGCCCTTGGGGCCAGCCATTTTCTGTGCCACCGCATGAATGGTATAAGCATTCAATAAAACACACTCCTGAACTACTGGATATTAAAAAAGCTGTAATATCTCGGGGCCTCCCTGGTGGCACAGCGGTTAAGCGCTGCGCTGCGGAGCTGTCAGCAGCGGCGATGCCAGTTCGACGCCCAGCCGGGGGGAGTCCCACATGGTGCGGCAGACCTCTCCTGTCTCGCCTGCTGCTCCCCTCAGCAGTGGATTTCTGATCTGCCTGTTCTGCTCCCCACTCTGTCTCTGGTGAACCCTCTCGCCACCCCCCGCCTCTGGCCTGTACCCCAGCTGTATGTATAAATACATAAAACTTTTTTTAAAAAAGCTGTAATATCTCTCATAAAACATCTTACACTTTTACCAAAACAATGTGTAAAGAGTCTAGACTGAGTACGATCAAAGAAATAGCTCCTAATAGTTCCAAATAAATCCACCCTGTCGTGAAAAACCAGAGACTAGATGAACACGTATGAATACGTTGAGCGGCCACATGATACTGGTGACAAAAACACGTAATAATACGTGAGCGGACCACAAAGTGATAATATCTACATTACAGGGTTATGAGAATTGAGTTAATATGTGTAAAGCACTTAGAACAGTTTCAGTATCCCTGTGCAGAATTTTGTAATCTCTATGTGCTTGCTCTCCTTTTGAAAGTTGTAGGTTAGAGGTTAAAATCAGTTTCTGGATTCATCTACTTTGATTTGAAACTTGATTTTGACATTCACTAGTTGTGAACTGAGCAAGGACTTCTCTGGGCCATTTTTTTTTTAGTGTGTAGGCCTGTTGTGAGAATTAAATAAACAAATATAATGCACACTGGGCACTATCTGTCCTTTTCCTCTCTACTCACTCATAGGTGGCCTGGCACCAAACAAAAACATCTTTTTTTATTGTATTTTTTAAAATTTAATTTATATCCTGTACATTGTTGTGTATCCCCTGTAGGTTTCCCACCACCAATTCACCCATGAACCGTCACCATAGTCCCTTGTGCTCTTTTCTCCCCATTTTGGTCCTTCTTCCTCCCCCTCCCCTGTAGAATGTCTCTTATTTGTGGTTCCCTGATAGTTTTTGCTTTAAACAAAAACATCTTGTCCAGGGAAGCACCCTGGAGCTGTGTTCAGGGTCTCTTATCCCAGACAGGGACTTTGCCAAGTCTACTTGGCCAGTGTCCCTTTTGTGCATTTAACTTTCCCACACAACATGCAGCAGGATTTGTGGGGAAAAGTTTCCTTATTTCCCTTCCTGCCCTTGGAAGACCAGGCTATAAACCCCATTTTTATTTCATGAAAGCTATCATTTTCCTAAGTGGAGGGGAAAACTGTCAAGTGAGTTAAATCAAGAGTAAAGTGGCATATTCACATACATAAACTTGGGCTCAAGCTGTCAGAGGCTTTTCCAAGTCACAGTTGAAAATAGTGTTTTTAACTTAAAAAGCATCAAAGGTCAATTTTTATTGTTTAAAATTCAGAACTCATTTTAACAGATAAAACATTTGTGCATAGCTATCTTAAATTTTAAAAAGAATCAACCCTATGTAGGGTAAATGGAAATTATCAGGTTTTTTCTGCCTCCCTCCATTAGCATCAATAGTCGATACCTGTGGTCTTACATGCATATCTGATAGCAGCACCTGGAATATGGTGAGGGGTGTGTAAGTGGGCGCACCTGAGCTGAGAGACTGAGCCTATAAAGGCTGTAGCAGAGGACCGGTGGCAGCAGAGGACAGTGAGGCAGAGAGCAGTAGAGACCAGCAGAAAGACCATGAGAGAACGCTAAGGAGCCTAGAGTAAAGATTCGCCAGGGGGCGGGGCTGGGAGGCCTGCCAGCCTCCCGGCCCCCATGCCTCCCTGCCTGCCCTGTACCCGGTTGTCTCACTACAAATGGTGTAGAAAGATCATTAAAAGCCTAAAAGAGCCACCAAGGGCTCCAGGACTCCTCCATTACCTGTCTGCCTGGATCATAGAAAACATGCTCTGTACCTTCTTGGCGCTACACCCTGTCATTGTGTGTGTGTGTGGGGAAACCCCAAACATTCTGTTACATAGAAGAAAAAGTTGCAGCCTTTGTAGGTCCAAGAAATGTATTTTTAAGACTAGAGCACCCTCTTTTGGTACCTAATAACCCAGGGTATCCTAAAATGTGAATACCCATAGATTAGCACACTTTTATTATTTCCTTTATAAACTGTCTCTCAAAAATAATTGTACTTGCAATACTGCTGCTTTTGTTGTGTTTTGTTTATGTATTTATCCTGGTCAGCACACATAGTAGAACTGGTAAAACAAGTAAACAAAACAAATTGGAACCTATAGGAACTCTGATGTTTGTGAAATCAACCAGAAGTGTGGTGCCAGCACCACCTAGTGTCTATTTTGAGTAATGTCTCATAAATGACAAGGAGGTAGCTAATTTACCTAAGGGCATACAGTCAATTTAGATTAAATGTAGAGCAAAATTTTGATGTAATCCCATCTGTTTATCTTGTATTTCACTTCCTTCGCTTTGAGGGATGAGTCTTTCAAGATTTTGCTGAGATGTATGTCATGTAGAGTTTTGCCTATATTTTCTTCTATACATTTTATGGTTTCAGGTCTTACATCCAGGTCCTTTGTCCATTTTGAGTTGACTTTTGTGCAGGGTGTGAGGTAGTAGTCTAGCTTCATTTTTTTGCATGTGGCTGTCCAGTTTTCCCAGCACCATTTATTGAATAGACTGTCCTTGTTCCACTGCATTTTCT
>PVIJ01024502.1:0-12172 GCA_004024925.1 Scalopus aquaticus
TTTTGAAAGAGTTTGTGTAATATAGGGACTATTTCGTTTTTGAATGTTTGGTAGAATTCGTTTGTGAAACCATCTGGTCCTGGGCTTTTGTTTTTGGGGAGGTTTTTAATTACTGTTTCAATTTCACTACTTGTGATTGGTCTGTTTAGGTGTTCTATATCTTCTTTGTCTAGTTTTGGGTGATTGTATAGTTTTAGGAACTTGTCCATATCCTCTAGGTTGTTATACTTGTTTCCGTATAGCTGTTAATAGTAGTCTCTGATTATTTTTTTTTATTTTTGCTGTGTCCGTTGTGATTTCTCCTTTTTCATTTATGATCCTATTTATTTGTGTTTTCTCTCATTTTTTCTTTGTAAGCTTGGCTAGTGGTTTGTCTATTTTGTCCATTTTTTCAAAGAACCAGCTTTTGGTTTCGTTAATCTTCTGGATTTTTTTTTTTCCATTTCATTTAGTTCTGCTTTGATTTTTATTTTTTCCTTTCTTAAACTTTCTTTTGGGGTTTTTTGTTGTTCATTTTCTACATAACTAGATATCTTCTGATCCCAAATTCATTAAGCAGATTTTTCTTATTTTAATTCATCTTTTTAGGTCAGTTTCTCAACTCTTAAGAAGACGTTAATTTGCCAGATGGTGCATAATCCTGTCCTTGCTATAAATTATATAAATAGCTTCCTGTTGCAAATCTCTTTGGGCAAAATTGGGTGGTGCTAACCTCTAGTAAATTGACCAAAGATTCAGAAACTGTTATCATGAGACACTAGAGCCTGCATGAGGTGTAACTACTATCAAGAATAACATTCTAAAGGGGCTGACATAAAGTCATCTATCAACATTAATTTTTTGACCAATTCTGCCATTTTTGGTCAATAGTAGTATAGAACTTCGAGTTGTTAACTGCTGTACTTATCTGTGCAGGGTACAGGGAAAATGCTGCCTTCCCAACTTCCGCCTGCTCTTGGCAATGAGGAGAGAGCTGGGTGTTCCTGGGGCTATAGGGAAAGGCTTGCCCTGTAGGGAAAGGCTTGCATTTGTGTCACAGTAAAGGAGTCCTTGTGTTCTGGGATTTAAGATGGAGCCACACCGGTCCAGATTCTCAGATGAGATGCCCCAGCCACTGTCTCCACACCAACATTAGGAAGTAAAGGGTGTGACTGTGCTTTCTTCCTCATCATCTGCTCCATGGAGCATGGAGGTGGGCTAAATGTTCTCTTTGCTCCAGGTTTGGTTGACCTGGGATCCAGTAGTTTCTTGGGACCTGGGATACAAATTGTTACCACCAGGAAAATTCTAGGCAAACCAGAATTAGTTGATCATTCTACTTCATTTCTATGTTTGGACCATTCTCTATTCTTTACATGGAACATTTGCTTTCTCATGTCATCCTAGGACACTATCCATCACCTCTTCTTACTCCAGTCTAACTATACCAGTTCTTAACAAAGTATCTCCAGGTGTGGGGAAGGAGTAGTCTCATTTTTAATAGATTTTTTAGATTTATAGACCAGGTTTCTTTTGGATGTCAATCTCTATGTAAATAACCTGGCTTTTAGATATCACTGGTCAACAAATTTTTACAAAAGTCATGTTACTGAAATAAAATTAATCATTTCCTATCAATTTGTATGTGCTCAACATGAATATGACAGCCAAATTCTAATTTTGGCTCTAGTTGTTTTGTAATCTGCAATAAATAGACGTTTACATCACGAAATGCGTGCCAATAGCAACAGGCCTACAGTTAATACCTGTAAAAAATCAAGTCATAGACTAGTTCTTAGATTTCTTCACTTGTCTCTTATACAGCTGTTCAGGAGCATCTCTGGGGAGAGTCCGGCAGTAGTCAGCCAGCATTGGAGTGGACCATTTTCCCTGGTATCTTTGTTCCATTGATGCCATATCTTGATGAAAACGTTTTCCATGTTCATCACTAACCATACCACAGTTTTGATGGAAGAAGTCCAGATGGGAATGAAGGAGTTGGATCTTTAGAGACATGTTGCAGTCAAGTTTCTGATACTGCATCAGCATGTCTTCTACTAGTTCCTTGTAGTTTTCTGCCCTAACATTCCCAAGAAAGTTTGTAGACACTAGGTGAAAAGCATTCCATTTGCATCACCCTGCAGCAAGTTCATCTTTGAAGAGCTCTCGAATCTGAGGACCCACAAAAACTCCCTCTTTAATCTTTGCTTCTCTGAGTCAAGGAAATTTTTCATGCAGGTATTGGAAAGCTGGCGAGGTCCGGTCCATGGCTTTCACGAAATTCCTCATCAAACCTAGTTTGATGTGAAGTGGTGGTAGCAGGATTTTGTGAGCCTTGACCAGAGCTGGGTGCTGGATATTCTTTTCTCCCACTGCTACATTTTGTATGCAAGTCCATTCCTTCCGCAGGTAGTACAATTCACTTGCTTGGCTATCCCACTTACGTAAGAAACACATGTATTTTGTATATCCCTGCTGCAATCCCATTAAAAGGGCAACTAACTTCAAATCACCACAGATGTGCCAGCTGTACTTGTTATACTCAATGCAATTCAGTAGTTGCTTTAAGTTATCGTATGTCTCTTTCATGTGGACAGCATGTGCTATTGGAATAGATGAAAGATGGTTTCCATTGTGCAAAAGCACAGCCTTAAGACTCAGTTTGGAAGAGTCTATAAATAGTCTCCATTCTTGTGGGTCATGAGTGAATTCTAAGGCATTCATGAGGCCCTCAATAATGGAACAGAATACCAGAGTACTTTCCTTTCTGAAGAAAGGCTCCAGCTGCTGCTGGCACTTTTGATATAAAGTAATTGTGACATCATCTTCTAGAAGATTCCACTGTTGGAGTCTTGATCCTAGCAATTCTGCCTGGTTCTTGGATAAGTCCATATCACGAACTAGGTCATTTATTTCTTCCTGTGTTAGTGTGTGGTTGATGATGCACCACAGTAAACATCTGGATCACTGCTTGCTGATGCAACAGGAGAACAGTTCAGCTCACCCTTGTCCTCATCAGATGAATCAGGAGAATATTCTGCTGGAGGTTCTGGAATAGGAAGTCCCTCACCATATGGAACTGGTCTCTATGCAGATGGAATGTTTGGGTAGACTATTCTCGACTTCTTTTGCTTCGTCATTCCTCCGGAAAGAGGAGGAATCAAGCAGAAGGAACAGTCTTTTATGTGGTTGCTTGGCTCTCGCTACCCCATGGAGACTGCAAACAGCATTGATGGTCTTGTGCCATTTAACCACTGTGAAAGCTGTGTTGTACAGGTATCACAACATATATGCAGGGTCCAAGGCTTGTCTTGGTCACCAGCTTTGCATTCCCAAGTCAAGATGATAAGCCTTCTTCACTTGAGAAGTGATACATTTCTTCTGGTTGGCAAATGTCACTTCCCCACAAATAGAGCAGAAATTGTCCATGCTATTAATGCACTTTTGAGGCATTACTGTTCTGTATTGTGCCTAAATGGATGAAATGATAACAGTTCTATGGACCAGTAGCTTAAACTACCTCACACAGAGTCTGAAATATTTTCAATGCTCAACCGTTCCAATAGGGCTTTATATTGTGCACTGTTGACAGCAGCTTACTTCAGCAGCCTCCTGGCAGTAGTATCGCACTGCATCAGAAAATGATGCAATCAACTCTGGATGATGTGTGCATGATGGTATTATGCAATACGATGCAATATTACATCATTCTAGGCTGATTTAGGATGTTGTTGCAGTCCTCTGGATAAATTTACATGGTGAAACATATAAAATGAATTATATGAAATATCTTCAAAATGAGAGCCAATAAAAAATTTTCAGGGTTATAGTCATGTTCAGCACACCAAGATACTACAGATTAGGGCCTTTTTAAGTCAGTAATGATCTCAATTTGACCAGTGTATTTGACCTTTATTAATTTTATTATGGACACTTCTGAGACCCAAATCTGTGGACACCTAAAATGTGTCATATCTGCCATCACCACATTCTCTTACCACTCTGTCTTCCTTTTCCAAATCACTTCATTTTCATTTATTAACTTTACTGAATCAGTTACTCAATCTACTGTAATCAGCATCCCATTAATTCTAGCATTTGTCAAAATCTTCAAACTTTATCTTTTCTATTGAAATTCACTCTATCCAGCAGTTTCTTAATTGTGAAAATAAAATGATTTTTTAAAAATTTAAATGAATCTATTGATTTGTTTTGAGATAATTCTCTTTACAAAATTGATATTTTCTGCCCATAACATGTTCCATTTATTTCCGTTTTATTCATTGCTGATAAGCTTACCTGTTTACTTAATGATTTTTAATTGAGTGCATTTATCCACTGGAATGTAACCTCAATGAAAGTAGATATTTCTGTGTATTTTACCCACTGTTATAGATACAGCATCCAGAACTGGATTCTTAATACAAAACAGGCCTTTGATAATGTATGATCTTTACATTCATTCTTTTAAGCTAATTCACATCTAAAGCATTATAATTTAAAAGAGATACAGAATCTATTTTCCATGATTCCACATATTTGGCTAACAACTATCTAGGCCCATAATTGTAATGCAAAGTGTAATAATAACTTGGTTTGTACACAGTTATTAGACCCCTGGAAAAATGAATACAACCCAGCCTGGGACTGGAGCAGCTTCCAGGAACAGACCATGCTTACTCCAGAGGGGGCAGTTAGAGTTGTTCGAGTGAAGGGAGAGATGATTGAGGGTGTAGTCTAGGAAGAGATAATGGGAAGTTCAAAGTACAGAGACAGAAGCTTCAGGGAGCATGGTTGGGTGTTTATGGGGCATAAAATGTGAATTAGGGAGTGACAGTGATGACTGAGATGTGCTGTGCACATTTAAGAAACTTGGATATTTTACCCTTTCTATGTATGTTCCAGGGGACTATTAAAAGATTTTAAGTATGGAAGTGAAATACATAGCTTTATGTTTAGTAAAGGATGAAATAGAGTATGTCATATTACAGAGAACACATGATAACAGTTTGAGTTGGGGCATGTCTGATAGCAACAGAGAGGACAGGAAATAATGAAATATTATTTAGGAGGCATTAATGAGAGAACTTCCAAATGCATGAATTTAGGTGATAAGCAAAACTAGTAGAGTTAATTATGAAAATTAGCTAAAGAATCAGTACTGTGATCAGGTCAAATTGAACCAAAAATTATCTTTCCTGTAGGAATAAATACCTTTTAAAATGATAATAAAGCACAAAATAGAAGGGAAGAAACCTAACCAGAAATTTGAAGGATATATATGTAAACATAATTTACGTTATTTTTGAGTCAAGTAAGAGAAGTTTAGTAACTATAGAGTGGTAGCTTGTGCTTGTAGAGAAGTAGTAATATTAATATTAACTCATTGAAAATGAAATATAAATTGAATATAAATAAATATAAATTGAACATTTTATAAATTCAAGTATAAATTCAATTAGCATCATTAGTTTCCGTCTCCCTCATTCGTCCTCGTCATTCTTGTTCTTGATTTCAATCTTAGAAAAAAACTCCTAAATTTATGTGCATAAATAAATGTGGAAGAATAAGACGAAACAAAGGTTTTTTGTAATGGTGTTAACCACTCCTGTTAAATATATACTAAGCTGTACTAATTAAAACTATGCAATAATGACTTGGGGTTTGACAAATCAATGGAAAAGAATAGAGTATAAAAATAGAACCATTTATATGGGATATTAGTACATGATAAATACAGGTTTTCAAAAATCAGTGACAGAAAAATAGATTCCACAATAAATTGGATTAGGATAACAATTTTTTAAGGAAAAAGCTGAATTCTTACCTTTCTTAAAATAAATTCTAAATGGTACAAAATCTCTAAATGATTCACTCTTAAAACTTTTGAAAAACAAACTAAATTATGAAAATCACTTAGAATACATATAGAAAAGACAATTTCCTTAGCTATAAGTAAATGTTAATCTAAAAAGCAATGAACAACTGCATACAATTAGCAAAGAATCTAGAAAGCTAGTTCACACACACATACACACACACAGACTCACATATACATATACACGATATAAATAACTAATAATAAACATAGAAATTCACCTCACCAATTGAAATATGGTAATTAATGTCTAATTTGATTTTTCACCAACTAGGCTGGAAAATATTTTAAATGTTTCTAAAAATCCCATATTATTTAAAATGTGGGAAAATCAGTACTACTATTCTCCCTTTTGCCAAAAGTGTCCAGAAGTTTCATACCACTGTTTATAGGAAAGTTTTACAAATTTTCAAAATACAAAACATACATATCATTTCAAAGATAGTCTGTGATAAGATTTATTTAAACAAGTACTAAGTGTATAAAGATTTTCATTTTGATCATGGAGTGACAGACACAAATGTCCATTAAGTCAGGATTTTCATTGCAATAGGAATCATATTGAATTAGACACAAATTTGACTCCATACTTACAACACAATATTATGGAACCACTAATGAAGAGTGAATTACATCTGTGAATTCTGCCATTAGAAGATTATACATTATTATATTTTTAAGTGAAAGAAGCAAGTTGGAGATCACTATGTGTAGTCTGATTACCTTAAAAATAGCATGTATGCATGTTTTTATTTGCATGTATATGCAAAGAACTGCTGGCAAAATACACCCCAAGCTGCTAACAATAGCTTCAGTTGAGGAAAGGAATAAAGGCAACAGTGGGTAGAGGAAGGAGACTTCATTTTTTATTTTGAGCACATTAATATTTTCCAAAATTTTTAATAATGTCCATATATTACTTTTTAATAAAGACTACTTAGTGTATAGTGGGGAATTAAATACTGTAATGTTCTACAGTACTAACTGGATTTTCTAGCAATATAAAATGTGGAATAAAATTAAACATATTTTCTCTTTAGTAAAGAATATGTTTCATTAAGGTGGATGAGCAGACATGTAAGAGAGGTGTACATAAATAGGTTTTAGTAAAATGCATATTAGCATAACCCATCCATCTGATTACACAAACAAGCCCTCCACAAGCTTGACCTGCAGATTCAAATACTCAATTAATTTTGTCAGGAATTTATTTTTTCTAGAGATGAGGCAAGTGATTAACATAGCCCAATGCTGAACATTTACAACAAAATCATCTCCTCTCTGAACTGTTCTGGTTTCTTGCTTGCCAGGAGAACTTCTTCTTATTATTATAAGTTGGCTTCCAAGTGCTTCTACTTGTGTTGTAAATCAATAAATTGATATTCTCATTTATACTTAAGGCTCTGCAACTTGATTAATGTGAGTCCTATCCTCAGCAATTGACCTAGACTTGGAAGGCTGACAAAATCAAATTTCCGTGCATATGGAACCAATCCTAGGTGTTCCACTCCTGTGTCAACTTTAAAGTAAAGGCTACCTTTTGAAGTCCTTCATTCAAATGAAGTAGACCTTTGTAAAAACAGTGTTTCCAATTATTATATATATATATTTATATAAAATTATAACAATTGCTCAAAGTTTAGCCAAATGGTATTTCCCATATAAAAACTTGTATCACAGCAAAGCATTTTTTCTATCTTGCCTCTGAAAATTTTGTGTAGAAATTATTTTCCTTGTGCTCACGGGGCATTTATCACACCGTGGATGCTATGTAGTTCGTATGACCATGACATACACCACGAAAGATATACAGTTGTATGCAGGCCTTTGCCTAAAATTTAATTTGGGGTGGATTTCCATCAATGGATCAAAGTGTTCTCTTTTTCTTTTTTTTCTGGTATCTTGTTATTTAAATGATATTTTTATTTTTATTTTTTTGAAGATTTTATTTATGCATACAAGCTGGGGTACAGGCCAGAGACTTGGGGCAGTTAGAGGGTTCACCAGAGACAGAGTGGGGAGCAGAACAGACAGATCAATGGAAATGCACTGCTGAGGGCAAGGCAGGAGAGGTCTGAGCCATGTGGGAATCTCCCTGGCTGGGTGTTGAACTTACCTCACTGATGCCGACAGCTCCACAGCGCAGTGCTTAACACTTTGTGTGCCAGTGCCCTTTAAATTTACCAGCCCTTGGGGCCGGCCATTTTCTGTGCCACCGCATGAATGGTATAAGTATTCAATAAAACACACACAACTCCTGAACTACTGGATATTAAAAAAACTGTAATATCTCTCATAAAACACCTTACACTTTCACCAAAACAATGTGTAAAGCTTCTAGACTGAGTACGATCAAAGAAATAGCTCTTAATAGTTCCAAATAAATCTACCGTGGCGTGAAAAACCGGAAACTAGACAAACACGTATTAATACATGAGCGGCCACCTGATACTGGTAACAAAAACACGTACTATTACGTGAGCGGACCACAAAGTGTTAACTGCTGTGCCACCAGGGAGGTCCTAAATAATAATTTTAAAATAAGGAAGCTGATGGCTAAGACCTGAAGAACTTCAGATTTAATATTTCAATCTTGAATTGTGTTGATAAATGAAAATTACAGGGTTTAACCAAGGTTTATGATAATGTGGTCACGCAGTTTTCTCAGAAAGTGGTATGGTATTTATTGCACTCATTTCCTTATGTCGGATTTTTCAAATCTTGCTCCAAAAGTAGTACTGACAATTTTATTTTCATCCTCAAACTACAGACTAATAATCTGGCTCTATGGATGTGGAAGAATTTGGGATCTCTTGTGCTCTCTCTTTGCATATGTACAAAATTGGACTAGTTAACTTCTCAGAGTCTCAATTTCCTTCAGTGTAAACTAGTGATAACATCTAATTCACAAGGCCAGTGAGAATAAAGAAGGTGGTGGTAATGACAATGATGTTGATGTCATTTATTTAAAACTCACTACCAGATTCTACAATCAGCACTTGGACTAACCTGTTTCATTCTCAAAACATCTGAATGAATTATTGTCTTTCTTAGTGTGGGTATAAAAAGATAATCACTTAAGATTTTATAGCAAGTGATAGAATATAGCCTGTCAGGCACCAAAGTTAGGGACTCTGATACATTATGGCAAAATATGATAAAAACTTCCATGCACAAGATGTCTAATTTCTAGATAATTGTTCATATTGAAAAATAAGTATTGATTCCTAAATAAAAGTCACTTATAAGAATGTAATAAATCTGATTCATTAATGGTTTGTTTAACTGATTTTATCTCTTCTCCTTGAAGTTATTTCCTAAGGGTTATTACACTGATTTCTTTCTTAATTTACCACGGGGATTTAATATTCAATTATTTATTCAGTTCAGATACCACAATAATGTAATACTGTAAAAATAAATTGAAGTATGATGAGTGGAAAGCAATTAACATTGTCTCAGCTGTTCCTCAGGATGAAGGAATGTGCTTTATGATTTAAAAACTGAGTTTTAAAATCTATTCATCTTCTGAGGTTTACTTTATTATTTACAAATTTTCTGTTTATTTATTAAAGAACTTTTAAACTAGTCCTCTTCTGACCCATGTTAAGCAATCAGTTATGTGATATTTTTCAGAAATAAGACCAATACCTCCTTAGGATATCTCTGAAGTACACTAAAATTTTATCATTGGCAATTTCTTTTTTTTTAATTTGTGTCTTTTACATTATTGTATATTTCCCGTAGGTTTCCCACAACCAATTCACCTGTGAACCGTCACCACAGTCCCCTGTGCTCCCCTCTCCCCCGTTCTGAGCCCCAATCCTCCCCCATCTCTCGCTGGTTGACGCTCTTGTATTTGGTTCCCCTATATTCCTGTTATAAGTGAGACCATTCGATATTTTTCTTTTTCCTTTTGGCTTATTTTGCTGAGCATGATCCCTTCTAGTTCCATCCATGTTGCTGCGAATTGCATGTGTTTATCTTTTTTGAATGCTGAATTTCCTACAGTTAGGTAATGTTTAAGAATCATCAACATCATCAGCATTATCATCATCACCATGTACCTTGCAATGAGTTCTGAAGTTTTTGAAATTGTGTGGACTCCAGTTCAAGGAGCGATGGACAGAAAGTGTTGTCTCATGATGCTAAACAATGATTACTCTGAATTTCTTGAGTGTAGGCAATTATATGGGAGACCAAATGTGGTAGGAGGATGAAAAGGAAAAAGAATAAATTTCCAATGTATGCCAGAAATGTTCATTCCAAAACCATTAGCATCCTCCACTTCATTGCATACTGTACCTGTTATGAACTTCTTAAAACAGGTTAAATATTTAACATTTCATTTTTCTGGTTTTGCCATACAATTATATTTGTATAATTGAGAAAAAAAATAATATTCTGTAGTCACGATTCCACTCAAGGAATAAGACATTGGAATTATAGTTGAATGCCATTATTTATCTCTCTATAATCCCATCAGCGAAAACACACACTCTCTATATATAAATATATACACACACACACACACACACATATATATGTAACCCTATATTAATCAGCATAGACTAGATAAAAAAGTACTCCCCAAATCCTACTTATGCAATTTATTTCACCACATTGTATATTATATCCCATAACTGTTTTTTTATAACTCGAAGTCCCTACTTTAGACTTCCATAACCCATTTCACTCACTGCTCCCCCAATTTGTTTTTTTCTTTTTGATCATATTTAAGTACATTTTATTATCCAAAATGTTATCAGATTTGTTAATTTTCACTGCTGTAAATTATTTCATTCTCTAAATATATGATTCTCTAAATTTTTGCTGAGCAATACTTTTGGTTATGAAAAAGATCACCGTTCTTGAACAACTAGCTGTATAAACTTACATAAGATATTTTGTTGAATATACAATTCACAGTAGTATTTTTGGGTCCTAAAGCATAGGCTACTCACTACTACTAAATAAAAGCAAATTTACTTATAAAATTTAAAAAACTTCACTTGGAACTGACTTTTACATATTTTGTAAGTTGAAATCAAACTTGAAAATTACACATGCACACCCAACACACCTGATTTCAATTTTATTCATTTTCCTGATGGTCCCATATTTACCAACACTCCCCGCTTTCTTGATGCATTTGGACATTTCACTGCAGACTAGATGAGCTCCCAGAGACCATTTAAAGCTCTTTGATGTTTCTCAATTTTATGAAATTGTTCTTTAATCAATTTAAGCATTTCTCTATAGTTATTCTTAATATTTTATACATGTTGATGTTGTTATAAACATTCTGGTTTTGTTTATACTTTCTAGTGCTCTGTTACTGATAGACAAATAATCTTGAGTTTTTGTATTTTAATTACATATTCAGATAGATTGTTGGCACTCTTTTCAGCACTATTCATTTGTGGATTCTCAGGATTTGTATATAGATGATCATATCACTTTTCATTATAGGCATTTCTTCTCTATCTTTCCAGCTCTTAAAATAACTCTTTTTTTTCCTTTCACATTATACTGCCAAACACAATCCAACAAATATCAAATAGAAGTGGTGACTGTAAGTCATCCTTATATTTCCTTATATTTATATATATCCATATAGATACATATTTACATCTATATCCTTATATTTCTGTAGTGTTTAACTTTTAAGTGTGTGAGATGTAGTAATGAATTTTGATAGTTCCTCCTTATGTGTAAGCAAGTTCCTTTAAGTTCCTATCTTAAAAATTTATTGATTTCTATTTATTTTTAATTGAGATAATATTTGGCTGCCATCATCAGTTATTACCATTGTAGGGCACCATTCACCAACTCACCCATAGTACACCACCATAGTCCAATGTATTTCGTTTTTTTTAAGTTGTTTTGTTGGTGGTGGTAGCAGATGTGGTTTAGGGCACTGTGATGATATGATTAATTCACACCCTTAATATAAAGTAAGACCAGTTGGTTAAGAATTTTCAAGGCATGAAATATCATATGTAGGGTAAATGAAAGAATGGTCAGGATTTTCCGCCCTACCACCATTACCACCAATGACAGACCCCTGTGGGCCTACACGCATGCCTCATGGTGGCACCTGAATGTAGGGTGCGTGTGTGCGTGAGTGAGCACATCTGGGCCAGAGACTGGGCTTATAAGCAGAAGGAGAAGCAGCAGAGAGAACAGAGGACCATTCTGGTGCATAGCAGGGAGGCCAGTAAAAGTGAAGATTCTCGGGGTTAGGAAGTCTGCCAGTCTCCTGGCCTCCCGGCCCCCCAACCTACCCTGTACCTTGTTGCCCCACTACAAATG
>PVIJ01024503.1:0-12170 GCA_004024925.1 Scalopus aquaticus
ACTAAGATATCTGGATTTAATCAAGTGCCAACACATAGATTCATCTAATTTTTGGAATAACAGAGTATGGGCTAGCTTAATATTTCAATCAGAAACCCATATAAAAGAATATATATTAAAACTGGAAACTTTTCATAAATATTAGGATAGAGAAAATGAAATGGCCATGTGAAAGTGAAATGATTACATATTTTGAGAAGTCAAGCAATTCAAAAGCTAAATTATTAGAATTAATTCATTTACCAAGGTTTTAAGATATAAAAACATTGTTTAAGAATCCATGTATTTCTGCTGAGCTAAAAATACACAAATAAACAACTTGAATAAGCAATACAATTACATTATCATCAAAATTACATAATACTTTGAACTAAATAGTTAAAAATCAGTTCAAAACTCCAATATTCTAATATTTTAAAGAGTTAATATGAAAAGAGATGTCAATTATTATGATATTGCTATATAAATTCAAATAACTCCAAATAAAAATCCTAACATGTTAGTTTCAATTTAGAATGAGATGGGAGGGCAGGGCCTTAAGACAAATAAAAAAAAAAAAAAAACCTTAACAAAATATATGACATAACAGTTTTCAAGACACAGGCATTAGAAATTAAAGGACAGCGATACTGAGAGATGAGGATAGCTCTACAATTGGCCAGATTACTGCCTAAATAGAATCTCTATGCTCTAGATCAAAAAGATACAAGCGCAGCAAAGTCCAACTTTGTCCCTGGTTTAATGGTAGTTGAGATATGTAACTGGGAGTCCAGAGACACCAAGATTTGTTAGAATTTGCAGAGACAGAGATAGAGATATCTGCTGAGGTTTCCGCTAAATCTTCAGTTGAGTATTAAACATTATATGTATGTGAGGAAACTATTAAAGGTTAGAAAAACAGACACTTGAATAAATTAGCAGGAACCATTAATATAACTCCTATGAATCCAAAATAGTTCTTGTTTTAACCGAAGTAGAAATCCTCACAGATATTGTAGATCAGGTAAAGTACTCAAAATAAATTTATGTTTGTAGTAGGGGGGATTTAATTCTACAATGAACATAGTACTAATTTTTCCCTAGAAATCCTAAAAACAATGCCAAAAGGATCAAACAGATGCTGACTGATTGAAGAGAAAATGACACAAATTTTCTGAGATTTGATGCAAACTATACCCATAAATATAAGGATCTCTACAAACCTCAACTACTATAAATAAAAATAAAGAAAGTCAACCAAAGCAGGTTATTATCAAATGACCCTTACCTTTTGCTAATCAAGCTCTTTTATGGTGCTCTCCCATATTAACCAGGATTGGCCTGCATGATAAAATTGTTTAACGATATGTTATTGCTTTATCATTGATTTAAAATATTATATACATTTTTGAAGTACAGCTCATATCTCTATGTGTGTATAATCCTCACCTTACCTACCACCAAATTTCTGATAACATTCCTATTAACTGATTGACCCCCACTACCATCTTGTCCCACCTTCACTCTGGTAACCATCATATTTTTCATAGTTTAAGTGGATTTTTGGTGTGATATTAATTCATTTGATTTGGTTATTTGCATTCCAAATGAGGGCGAAAACTTCTGGTAAGTCTTTCATTGTCTGACCTATTTCCCATAGCATAATAACTACAAGTTGTATCCATGTTATGACAAGAGACAAGATTTCATCTTTTTTTAATAGCTAAGTATCAGTTCACTGAGTATATATACACCACTACTTCTTCATCTAATTTATGACTAATTGAATAGCAGAAATGATTATTATCACTTCCAATATCAGGTAACAGGAGTTAATAGAAGACATTGGCTCCAATCTCTCTCTCTCTCTCCTTTTCTCTCTCTCCCCCTCTCTCCCTCTCTCTTTCTCCTTCTCTCATTACCTTCCACCCCCTTTAGCTCATGTTTGTGTGTGTATCTTTCTCTCTCATAATTTGCTCCGGTGTAAACCATTCACCCTGTCTGGAAGACATCAGATGGCTCAGAGGAAAGGCCCACATAGAGGGACAGAGGTCTCCAGTTAAAAAATGGTATAAGAATGAGCCTTCCTGGGATCAGATTTCCAGTATCAGTCACATTTTAAATGACTGCAGTCCTAGTCAATAGCTTGACTACAACCTCACAAGAGACTGTGAGCTGATAGATAGATAGATAGATAGATAGATAGATAGATAGATAGATAGACAGACAGACAGATAGATAGAGTTGGGCCTCCCTGGGGGTGAAACAGGTTAAGTGCAGCACTGTTGAGCTGTTGGTGGCTGTAGTGCAAGTTCGATGCCTAGTCGGGAAGTTTCCCACATGGTGTAGCAGACCTCTCCTGCCTTGCCCGCTGCTCCCCTCAACTCCCCTCAGCTGTGTATTTCAGTCGATCTGCCTGTTCCACTCCCCACTCTGTCTCTGGTGAACCCTCTCACTGCTCCCCACCTCTGTCCTGCACCCCAGCTTCTATGCAAAAATAAATAAATCTTTAAAAAATTTAGTCAGAAAGAACGTCTTTAACAATGCTGTTTTCCAAGAATGTTCACCCAACTCTGCACCCCCATAAAAAAAACCTTAACATTGTGTCTGCCTCAATCTTCCCAGTTTATGGTAGGTAGCTGTAAATAAACTTTACTTCTTTAAAATATATATTTACACACACACACACACACACAAACACAACCTAGAGATAATATTAAGAGAGACATTCCTTATTCTGCCGCTATTATTGACTTTGGCCAATTCTCTTATCCACCTTGATTAGACTGAGAAGACAGGAAAGGAAATTTGGTTAGGGAAAAACTGCGGTATTCTTCCCTGTCACAACCATTAAAAGTATAAATTATTACCAAATGCTTGCTGCTTGGTAAGATACAAACAATCTTCAAATTTTTGACCAGCCAGCCAACCAATTCTCACTGTCTTTGCAGAGAAATAGATAGTCTGAATGGTAAGCACCAAAAGGTGTGAAATCAAAGTCCTTTTGGATAGTTAGCTGACTTGAAAAACTAACCCCTACAACTAGATCAACAATACTCACATCCAAATATTTTTCAGTGTCATTTCAATAACTGTAAAATATGTACATTGCCAATGCACTACCTCAGAACAATGAAGTAGAAATTTCTTGATGGTAGAAGAGAGGGAGAGACGGTAAGGTTATGAATTAGTAATTAAAAAAATATTTTCAAGTGAATATATTTGATCCAGAATTAAGAAGCATGTGCCTTGGCTGACATTCCCACTCTTCTTATCCTTATCAAGGAACTTGAGCATTCAAAGAAGTTGCATAAAGGGAAGTACATTGTTCATGCACCCTCATCTCATTAGCCGGAAACAGGAAACATTTTGATCTGTGTCCTTTTCCTTATGGATTTTACCCACAGTTGTTTTATTGATCCATGTCTTATCCTCATAGGTATAAAGATAACATGCTTCACCCATAAGACTCATTACATGCCACTAATATCATAAAACCTTTCCTATAACGTCAATTTGGTACTGTGAAAACAGTAAATAAATGTTAATTTTGATTATTGTGGAAAAGATGCTTTTAAGATAGATATTTCATTTATATTCTCTGAAAATAAATTTATTCATGTTTCCTTGAACATTCGTTTTTTATTTCTTTACAGTCTTATTCAGCCCCTACGTAGCCTGCAACGTGACTTCAAAGTTGGTAGTGAGACAGCCTAATCTGAGTCTGAGACCAAGTCAGCTCCCATGAACTCTGTGTATAAATCAGTGTAAGATTTATGTTTATTGAAATTGATCTATCATTTAAAAATGCCTTTGTACCCACCTTCCCTTCATCCCGCAAAAGGAAATTATTGGTTGCTTGTAATCAATAATGAAATAAGAAATTACCCCTTGGAAATAATTTGGGCAGCATGAAGAAGTCTTAGCTGGGAGACTACTGGATAACTAAGGGAATCTACCAGTTTTGTACTGCACCTTAAACAGAACCTCTAGGTCACTATATTCATTATTTAAAGGATCTGGAAGCTCTTCTAGTCATACCTCTAAACCATATTTGAAATATGTCTCTTATTTTTTCAGCAAATTCCTTTTACTCATGTTCAGTAATCAGAAACTACTTACACATATTTGAAAGCAATAACACTGATCAACATTGAGATCGTTACTGACTTTAAAAAGCCCTAATCTGTAGTATCTTGGTGTGCTGAACATGAATATAACCCTGAAAATTTTTTATTAGCTCTCGTTTTGAAGATATTTCATATAATTCATTTTATATATTTCACCGTGTAAATTTATCCAGTAGGACTGCAACAACATCCTAAATCAGCCTAGAATGATGTAATATTGCATCGCATTGCATAACACCATCATGCACACATCATCCAGAGTTGATTGCATCATTTTCTGATGCAATGCAATATTACTGCCAGGTGGCTGCTGAAGGAAGCTGACATCAGCAGTGCACTATGGAAAGCCCTGTCGGAAAGATTGAGCACTGAAAATATTTCAGACTTTGTGAGAGACACTTTAAGCTACTGTTCTATAGAATTGTTATTATTTTATCCATTTAGGCACAATACAGAACAGTAATTCTCAAAAGTGCATTAATAGCATGGACAATTCCTGCTCTATTTGTGGGGAAGTGACATTTGCAAAACAGAAAAAAGTATCACTTCTCAGTGAAGAAGGCTTATCATCTTGACTTCGGATGCAAGGTTGGTGACCAAGACAAGCCTTGGGCCCCACATATATGCTGTGCTACATGTACAACACAGGTTTCACAGTGATTGTCAAAAGACATTAACGCCATTTGCAGTCCCCATGGTGTGGAGAGAGCCAAGCAATCATATAAAAGACTGTTCTTCTTGGATCCTCCTCCTTCTGTCAGAATAACGAAGGCAAAGAAGTCGAGAATAGTCTACCCAGACATTCCGTCTGCATTGAGACCAGTTCCACATGGTGAGGGACTTCCTATTCCAGAACCTCCAGCAGAATATTCTCTTGATTCATTTGATCCAAATTTTCACTGTGGTGCATCATCAACCCCACACAGACTAACACTAGAAGAACTAAATGGCCTGGTTCGTGATTTGGACTTATCCAAGAACAAGGAAGAATTGCTAAGATCAAGCCTCCAACAATGGAAACTTCTAGAAGACAATGTCACAATTACTTTATATCAAAAGCACTACCAGCAGTTGGAGCCTTTCTTCAGAAAGGACAGTACTCTGGTATTCTGTTCCGATATTGAGGGCCTCATGAATGCCTTAGAAATCACTCATGACCCACAAGAATGGAGACTATTTCTAGATTCTTTGAAACTGAGTTTTAAGGCTGTGCTTTTGCACAATGGAAACTCTCTTCCATCTATTCTATTCCTGAACAGCTATACAAGAAACAAGCGAAGAAATCTAAGTAGTCTATGACTTGATTTTTTACAGGTTTTTACCATAGGTCTACTACTATGGGCATGCATTTCGTGATGTAAACATCAATTTATTGCAGATTACAAAAAAAACTAGAGCCAAAATTAGAATTTTACTGTCATATTCGTGTTGAGCACATGCAAATTGATAGGAAATGACTAATTTTATTTCAATAACATGACTTTTGTAAAAATTTGTTGACCAGTGTAATCTCACAGGTGTGACATGTGTAGGGGAGAAACAGTAGCTGTGGTTGCTTTACACATATGTTCCCTTGAAGCAGAGTGGGGCAATGAGGTAAAGGTGTGGGCAGTGGAAAAATACCAGAGCAGGGGAACATCCCCATAAGCGATTATAAAAGGCAATCTATCCCCAACAATAACAGGCTCCTCCCTTGAAACCCCTCCTCCTTTGGACCCCCTCTTGCTGTCAGGAGTCTTTGTTGCAATAAACCTGAGCTTGCTAACCTTCAGTCCCATGTGTGGGTGATTATTCCTCAGTCTCACACAAGAACCCAGCTGATCAGCAACAAGTTTAGCCAGGGATTCCCCACCTTTTGTCACAGTTGTTTTTCCCTCGTCTCTGACCACTTGTACCTCTTGCGTACCGTCTCTAAATAAACTTTTGTTTGCTTTTGATGGATGTGGCCTTGAGTTCTTTCACAATCATACTTGAGTTAAAAACAACCCCAAAAGTCAGAAACATCCTCTATGGACGGCCACCCCCCACCCCTTTAATTCAAGCCCTAAAGGGTGATCTTAGACAAAGTGGAAATGTTAACATCCCCAACAGATGCAGGCTTTGGGCACTATTCTCTGTCAAGTAAATCAATGGATACAGCAATGACTCCCTGTTGGTCTCAAGGGTCCTGTACATCATTATAAGCCTGAGATAATGTCTGGGTTAAGGAATGGAACCTGCAACATCTTAGCCCCGCTGGTGGAGCCCGTTCACTGTTATTTTGCCTACCCCTACAGCGATTTAGGTAGCTGAAATCACCCCTTGGGTTCATCACAGTAGCATCAAATTAGTGGCACCGACCTGGCTGTGATATCCCCATTTCTTGAAACACAAACATAGCCTTGTTCATCTGACCAGAAAACCCTCTTCGACTGACCCTTCACTGGATGGGTGATGAGTCACCTCCGACATGCCCTGCTCTAGTCACAGCAGAAGCTGACTAGTCCACGCACGGCTGATGCCTGAGGACACCGAATCATGGCCATTTTCTTTGTGCTCTGGACTTTGTCTTTTCTGATTTCTCCTTCTCTTATGATGCAATCTTCCAATATGTTACCCCTTGTTTTTTTAAGATTTATTTATTTATGCATACAAGAGCTGGGGGGTAGGCTAGAAGTGTTGGGGGTGGTGGTGAGAGGGTTCACCAGAGACAGAGTGAACAGCAGGCAAGACAGGAGAGGTCTGCTGCACCATGTGGAAAGTTCCCTGGCTGGGGATTGAACTCATGCTGCAGTGGCTGGTGATAGCTTCATAAGATGAGATTTAACCACTTGCACCACCAGGGAGGCCCAATATGTAATGTTACCCCTTTGTATTCAGTGCATACACACCACCCAAGAAGGAGGAAGAGTAACTAAGACCTTATTGTTCCATGCCCATCTCCACTGTACTGACATTATACATGGTCAGTGCCTCCGTAACAGTGCTAGCTTTTCTATCTGTCGGGTGGATCAAGGGCCAAGTATTTGTTTTGATCCTCAACTTACACCAAAAGAGTAGTGGGTGCAACTCAAAGCAAGAAATGGTATGAGGCCTCTCTTGGCTCAGGTCCCGCTGACTTCTAAAGGTGCTATCTCACTTCTCTTTGATGCTTGCAAAGCTATTAATAATAAGGACTAGGGGCCTCCCAGGTGGCACAGCAGTTAAGAGCTGCGCTGTGGAGTTGTCGGCAGCGGCAACGCAAGTTCTATGCCCGGCCGGGGAGAATCCCAGAGGCGCGGCAGACCTCTCCTGCCTTGCCCGCTGCTCCCCTCAGCAGTGTATTTCTGATCTGCCTGTTCTGCTACCTGCTCTGTCTCTGGTGAGCCCTTTCGCCACCTCACGCCTCTGGCCTGTACCCCAGCTTGTATGTATAAATAAAAAATAAATCTTTAAAAAAATAAATAATAATAAGGACCAGGGTGCAGGTTCCGTGTCTCGAGAAAGAGCATATATGTCTAATCATAAATATGTATGCCAACCACAGGGATAATGTAATATTATGCCCCACGTTATTTCTTCTGCCCACACTGGAGCTGTTTCTTGGGCAACATGGCCGTCTAAATGTAAAGCTGCTATCCTTACTAAGGGCATAGCATGCCCTGATTGCGCTTTAGGATTCTGTAATCCCTTTGATTTCATTATTTTCAGTCCCTGGGACTCCAAATGGTGAAAAGACAATAGTTTTGGCTTCTCATTAACAGCAAAGGCAGCAACCCAGGTAATTTCATCTTTACCCAAACAGTAACCGTAACCCACAAAACCTCTACTTGTCAGGTTTTTCACTCTTTCTATGAGGAAATACAACCACCCTTTCCAGCAATGTCACCTGTGACCACCAACCTTTTCCTAAACCTGGCTGAGAATATTGCCCAGTCTCTAAATTTCACAAACTGTTATGTTTGTGGAGGTACCAATATGGGGGACCAATGGCCATGGGAAGCTCGCAAATTAGACCCTCAAGAAACCTACGGGGGGAAGAGTTTTGGCACCTACAAACTTCAATGATTGGAAAGTTCTGTTTAAGCAGATGGGCCCTAAATTTAATGCCTCAGTTGGCAACCTCACTTGTCTGGGTCAATGATATTTTAATGAGACCTCCTGAAGACCCTGTGGTCCACCAATTTAATCAGTCACCCTGAACCAGCCTCATATCCCTTGGGTAATTTTTCAAACCTTAACTTGCTACATTTCTTTGACTGTAACTTGACCCGTCCAGCAGGTCAGGTAATTTAGTGAGACTCGAGGGGGCACCTCCTGAAAGAACCAAGGGGGAGAAAGGGGCAGGAGACCAAGCGCGTAAAGAAAGACAGAGTCAGTCTGAGATGCGTCAAGGTCTCGTTTATTAACAAAGGAGCTCAAGCTTATATAGGGGTCTTGGGGAGGGGGAGGTAAAGGAGAGTTCTTAGAACAAAGTAACTAAGATTCAAGGCTGGTCAGGCAGTAGGCGTGTCAACATTCCATAAAAATGATCTAAAGCGCAGGCCATGATGACCTTGCATCCCAATACTTATCTGGCGTCAGGAATAGCATGCTCTTATCTTGTGTGCAGAGGCCAAGACGTTCCAGCCCAGCCTCAGGCCTCCAACAATTCCCCCTCTCTGAACACAAAATGGCCAACTTGGGCCTGGCTAATAGAGAGCCTCTGTCTTAGGCTATATGGGGTGACCCCTGTATCTGGCAACGTGCCATGTTGAGCCGGTCTCGACAACCTCTGTATGTTGTGCCTCCAGCACAGGCCCCATACTAATCCCGTCATTGAGCACTCTCCACTTAGCGCAGGGGGAGATCAGAGCCGTGTGGCCCCAAACCGGAGTCTATATCCAGACATGCCATCCTGATCTTGTGTGTCTATTTGGTGGTAATGAACCGAAACCATTTTGGAGAGGGCCGAATCAATTTGATTTTTGATAAATTGTGTCAGTCATTGAAACGCCCAAGGACTAAAAGTAATAAGAAGGAGAAAGATAACCAGGGGAGCAAGGAGGGGCAACAATACAGAAATCAGGGGATTATTATGTAACCAGTTCACAACTCCCGAACCCCAGCTAGCAAGTTCCGTCTTTCGCTGGTGTAAGCGTTTGCGCAATTCTTCCATGGACTCTCGCACGACTCCGGTGTGGTCTGCATAGAAGCAGCACTCCTCCTTCAATGCCGCGCACAAGCCTCCTTCCTTTAGGAACAGCAAGTCGAGGCCTCTCCTGTTTAGCACCTCATCCTTTTCTTCCTCTGCTGCAACACAAGTAGAGAGAAACCTTGTCTCAGGCTAAAGACCTGGACGTAATGAGTTATTAGTTTTGGTGTCGCCCTTGTCTGATCGGCCTGAGGAGCCCTGGCTGCTCCGAACAGTGCCGGTCTGTGCTGGCCGGATTACGTCCCCTTCTGCTGGGGTCGAGTGGGGGGTCACCACGCTCACATACGGTTGCTGCGGACACCACACGAGTGGCGTAGCGCACTGCAGCCCCGAACTGCCAACCAAGCGATCCACCAGTCTCAGCCTCCCAAAGAGCAAAGAGCTGGGATTACAGGCGCGCGCCACTGCGCCCGGCGTCGGGAGGGAGCTGACCCGACTCCGGCGAACTGGTGCACTCCCTAGCGAAGTGCCCTGGGGCTCCACATTTGAAATAATTTTTAACTCCACCGTTAGACACTCTGGTGGGTGTTTGGAGCATAGCTCCTATTGCCAGCATGGTTTTAGAAATTTTATGATCAAAGGAATCAACATCATTACACAATTTAATCATGCCATTTAAATCTATATTTTTAGTTTTTCCCCGCAGGGCATCTCTACAGGCGGCATTGGCATTTTTTAGGGCCAGATGTTTGACCATAATATTTTCAGTACTGTCATCCCCTAGGATTCTTTCGGCTGCTTCTAGCAGTCAGGCAACAAATTGGGCATAAGGCTCATTATTGCCCTGTATTATCTTGGACAAAGAAGTTGAGGCCGACCCAGTAGAGGGCACGGCCCACCAGGCTGCCATAGCTGCCTGGGTAATCTGCGCTAGAAGTCCCGCTGGGAGTTTCTGTTGTTTCTCCTCCAAAGCAAAACTGCCTCTTCCAGTAATCTTATCGGAAGACCAGGAAGCCATTTGGGGGCCCTTTTTGTTTAGGATTGCCTGTGCCTCAGCCCTATCTATAAATTCAGCCTTCCATATCAGAAATTGGCTTCTGGTTAGTACGGACTGAACCACCTTATTCCATTCATGAGGCAGGAGGCTGCCTCCTTGGCCCAAGTTTTCAAGAATTGAAAGGGTAAAGGGAGCATTAATGCCATAATTTTTAACCGCCAAATGTAACTCTTTTATATGTTTAAGCTTTAATTTTTTATATATAATCTGCTCAGGGTTGTCTGCCCTTGGCCTTTCCCCGGAATCCTCCTCCTCCCCTTCGGAGGCCAAGGAATCTGGCTCAACAATCTCAATGTCCATAGGGGCATTCTGAGTGGTATCTGCCGGCTCCCCCACGTCCTGGGAGCGAGTGCCAGAACGGGTCATTACTGGGAAGGAGAGGGACACCGCAGGCAGTGGTTTTTTAGTTATACCTATTTTTGATCTAGCCTGTGTCTTTGGCGGGGGGGCTACATGAGGGGGATATTTAATAGAAGGAGAGTTAAGGCCGACTTCTTTCGTAAGGTCAGCCTGTAATTCCTGTATTTGTTAAGTGAGATCTTTTAATTCTCTCTTCATAGAAAAGACATCTTTTAACTTGGTGATTTGGCTCAGCAGGAGTTCTTTGGTCTCTAAGAGATCCTGCATTCCCGGTATTGTGGGGTCTAACTGCCCAGTCTCTTTGTTATTATAAGTGAAGGCGCTCGGGGCGCCGAGAGGACGAGACAAATGAGGGGGTGGCAAGGGCCACTGCAGGCTTATATCCTTCTTTTGGTTAGTCAGAGAAACCTGGGACTGACATCGAGGGCGAGATCTATACCTGTCTTTCTCACATTTGGCCGCCTCGTAGTCGAGATCGGCCCGTTCTGAGGGATCAAGCCATTCTCCATCGGGACTATTTTTATGAATAACAGGATATATATTTTTAGAGGATTTGGTCGGAGGCGGAGGCCTCAATAAAGGGGGGGTCAAATCAGCAGGGACAGGTTCATCAATAAGTGACGGAGAGTGAGAGACCGAGCCGGCCATTGCGTCATAGGGGTCTACGGTCTTTCTCACCGCTTTACTTTCACTTTGTAACGGGACGCTGGGTGAGGGTGCAGCGTCAGCCACCGTGGGGGGGGAGATTGGTCCTTTGATGGGGGGCAAGAGGAATCCATAAGGAGGTCCTCTGCGAGGGCCAACAAATGGGAGAGTCGCCCGTCTCTCTCCCCCTCCTTGAGAATATCTCTAACTAATCCATAGAAACTAAAAAATGCTTCGGGGATCTGTTCCCCATCCCTAATAAGTTTATTAAAATCTTTGCCCACCTTGATCCAAGTAAGAGGGTGGATCTCTGGGCCCTGAAGAATTAACCAAGGACACTTTTCTTCCACAAAACAAAAGAAGTTTAACAAATCTTTTTTCTTAACTCTTCTACCCCTTTTCCTGAGATTATTTTTCATCTCTTTGATAAAGAACACTTCCTTACATATTTTTCCCCATGGTCAATGGGACAGCAATTACCTCAAGACTCTTCCGTGTTGCACGAGTGATGCGGTCCGGACGTCTCTACCGTCTCTATTCCGTATCTCGAGAAGCTTCTCTGTTGTCCGCTGTCTGGCAGGTCACTGTACCTCGAGCCCCACGTTGGGCGCCACTTGACCCGTCCAGCAGGTCAGGTAATTTAGTGAGGCTCGAGGGGGCACCTCCTGAAAGAACCAAGGGGGAGAAAGGGGCAGGAGACCAAGCGCATAAAGAAAGACAGAGTCAGTCTGAGATGCGTCAAGGTCTCGTTTATTAACAAAGGAGCTCAAGCTTATATAGGGGTCTTGGGGAGGGGGGAGGTAAAGGAGAGTTCTTAGAACAAAGTAACTAAGATTCAAGGCTGGTCAGGCAGTAGGCGTGTCAACATTCCATAAAAATGATCTAAAGTGCAGGCCATGACGACCTT
>PVIJ01024504.1:0-12168 GCA_004024925.1 Scalopus aquaticus
CGGCGACGCGAGTTCGACGCCCGGCCAGGGAGAATCCCACATGGCGTGGCAGACCTCTCCTGCCTTGCCCGCTGCTCCCCTCAGCAGTGTATTTCTGATCTGCCTGTTCTGCTACCCGCTCTGTCTCTGGTGAACCCTCTCGCCGCCCCGCATCTCTGGCCTGTACCCCAGCTTGTATGTATAAATAAAAAATAAATCTAAAAAAAAAAAAAAAAAAAAAAAAAAAAAACACACTCCCCTGTCCAGCTCTCATCTACTTAGCTCCTTCCCTTCCTTTAGATCTTGTTTAAAGATACCTCCTTGAAGGGCTACCCCAGACTCACTTCTCATCATATACCACCAAAGTGTATTGTACTGTTTGAGTGTGCATGTGCATGCATGAGTGTGCTTGAGTGTGTGTGTGTGTGTGTGTGTGTGTGTGTGTATGTGTCTAATAGTAACAGTTTTGGAGGTTAGAAATCCAAAATCAAGATGTCTGCAGGGCCTTGCTCCCTCCTAATGTTCTAAGGCAGAATCCTTCCTTGCCCCTGCCAGGTTCTCCTAACTGCTGGCAATCCTTGGCTCTCAGTCACATATTTTTTCCTGATAGCACTTTTCCAAGTTTATAATTGCATGCTTATTTAACTGACTGATGAGTGAATCAGTAGTGTCTCCTCTATTCACTTTCCCAGTGACACATAATTTGAGGCATAATTGCAAGAAATAAAACTGAAGCAGGAACCTACTGAAACATTCCACTGTGCACAATGTAAGGGACACAATCCCCAAACGGGAGTGGGGGGGCAAGATTGGAAGTGGACATTAGGATACTAGACCATCTGTTTTCCATAAAACTGACCCTCAAAACACTTCAGTAGTTCCCCAATACTGACGTCTTTACAGTGTCCCTACACTGCTCTGGTGTTACCGTCGCTGCCCTCCCGGCACTCTCCCAGCTGTGGTTACCCTGGCTTCCTTGCTGCTCCACTAACACTCCAGAAAAGTGCCTGCCTCAGGGCCTTGCACAGGACCCATCCTTTGCCTGGAATGCTTTTACTCTCACATATACACAAGTGACTCTTCACCTCCTTCAGGCCTTGCTCAAATGACCTCAGGGAGTTGTTCACCCCACCTTTGGCGAAAGCAGTGATGGTCTCCACCACTGAAGCAGTGCTCAGCGGAGAGGTCCATGGAAATGTTGTCACTGAGCTTCCCAATGGTCAGAGTCTGACCCCTGGGGAGCACTGATTCTGGTAAGAGAGCAATGAGTAAAGCCTATCAGAGTGGAGTAAAGCCTATCACTTCCAAATGAAGCCCAAGCCTGATCTCAATTACCAAGTAGGACAAAGACATACCCAACCTGATTTTCCAAAAGACCCTAAATAGAAGAGGAAATTCCCTAAAACATAACTGAAATTGACTTTCTCGCCACTTTGATGAGTGAGGAAAAGGGATCGTAGTTCCTCCATTTAAAGCCCAGAGGTCAGGCCAAAGCCCAGCTGTGCCAGAGGCGCTCACCTCCACCCCGCAGCACTGACAGGAAGGTCTGCCCAGCACATGTGCGAGCGGGACAGACAAAAGAAGGGGTAAATCACTACGTTATATACTTTAAAGATAAGCCATTTTATTTGCGAATTATACCTCAACAAAGTTGGAAAAAATAAAATGTTAATGTTATAAAAGGAATACTCAGAACAGCAAACTCCTAATGATATGAAGTAAATATTTTCCATTTAGGGAGGCCAGGTGACTGGAGAGGGTGATGTTAGCACAAACACACACGTATTGTTGATTAACACAATGAAATAACTCAGATCTCTGAAAAACTTTGCTTCACTCTTCATTATGCCTAAAACCAGAACGCAAATTAAATATTCACGTCTCTGATAGAACCTCAACCATTTTGTACATTTCCTTTTTAAAGAATATTGTTTTAGCCAAGGAAATGCACAAAAACCCTGTATTCACAAATGGTATGATACCAGCAACCACTTGTTTATATTGTAAATAGGTAGCAAGCTGAAAAATTTTGACGACTTAATTGCAGCTTGACAGTTATGAAGGCGAGGCAACAGGCTACTCTGCGGGATCCATAAAACTGACTCCCGTGCATTGTATGAGCTGCTTGATCTTGGAGTAATCACAAAAGACAAATCAGCAAAGAGGAATTCATAAAGAGAATAAAGCTTTGCAAAAAGAACCTGTCTTTGGATCTTCAGAAGTGACTAAAATATTCTAATAGGCTCTTTCAGTGCCTCTTTCTGCTTGCCTATGAAATATTGACAGGTCTTCCTGACTGGGAAAAATCAAAACTCATTAAACTCACTGTGTCTTACTTGATTGAATAAAGAGGTAGAAAGACAGACTCGTTATTATGAGAAAAGAGAAACAATGGAAAGTATGGAAATTGGAGTTCCAAGCATCAATCTTAATTTGTGCTTCTTTGAGCAATTTTCTAACTAGGCACCAGCTCCCTAGCCCTCTTGTTATGAGCCATCCTTTTCCCGGAATTCTCCAGGACAGCCAGCGCTGCCACTCCATACCTTCCCAGGCACATGTGGTCAAACCTGTCCGTCTTCAGGGACCTGAGCATTCCCTGTAGTTAGGACTCTTCCTGGCCCTCTATTTCAATTTCTACAATGTTAGCATCAAAACTGATTGTTATGGTAGTTCAAAAGTAAATATATTGTTCTGTGAGCCTACATAGTTTGCCCCCCTCCCCCAAGGAAAGTTAGTAACAGGGTCTAGGACATTCTGCTTGAGCACATGAAGGTTAAACTTTTGTCTGTTGTCTTCCTGTTCCATTTCCATTTTCTTCACCACCCAAGATGTGCATGTTGGCTTTTGTTTGGAGACTACAGCCAAATGTCACTTGCCTTGCTTCTTGCTTTGGAAGGACTCTATGAGCACAGAGAAGTCAGCCAAGTGTCTCTCTGCAGACAGGAACAAGTCTTTGCCCTTCCTGATTTTTTTACTATATATTTGTTTATTTGTTTTTTAATATTTATTTATTGCACAGAATAACTGGGATGTAGGTCACAGATACAGGGGATGAGAGGATTCACCAGAAGCAGAGTAGGGAACAGAACAGGCAGATTTACTGAAATACACTGCTAAAGGGAGCAGTGGGCAAGACAGGAGAGGTCTGCTGAGGCATATGTGGGTTAGCTTCCTGGCTGGGGATCAAACTCAGGCCATAGTTGTGATAGCACTGAGACTTACTGCCTAGGCCACCAGGGAGGCCCCTCAATACTGATTTTCAATACTCCCACAGGGTTTGGGATTTGGAAAAACCTGCCTCATAGTTCAATATTTGCAGTTTCTTGCTTGTAAAACATTGTCCACATGTTATCTCATTTAATCTTCACGACTCTCAATTTTACAGACAGAAATAACCATAGATCAGAGAGCTCAAACAATTGCCCAAGGGCAGACAGTCATAACAAAATAAGTCAGAGCTAAACCCAAGTGGATCTTTATCTTCTAGTTCTTATACCATCAGTTTCATTTCAAATAATGAGAAATGTTTTTGAAGTTTTTCATAAAATTACAAGTCAGGCCAGTTTTCAAATGTAGTTATGAATGGTATACCTTTAGAGAGGTCTGAGGAAGATATTCTTTTATTTGTATTGCTTCAAAAGCCATTAAAGCTATTTCTTCATTTTAAATTCAAGGTCTATTAGCAAACCAGTCTATAAATTTGATATTCACTTAGGATTACATAGATTTTTATTTTTTTATTTACTTTATTCTCAGTTTCTGTTCTGTAAATACATTCTATTTGAAAGTCTCCAAAGAAGACATTCTAGGGATATTAAAAAAATACCTGTAAAACTATGTCCTCTAATAACCCTTCCTCGAAGTGACAGATTAAAACAAACATTCACACATTATAGAGAGTGAATTATATTCCAACAAACAATTAAAATATATAATCTACATGTTGACAGATCTTCCTAACTGGCAAAAAGTTTCATTAAACTCACTGTGTCTTATTCTTTTATTTATTTATTTATTTATACACACAAGCTGGGGCACAGGCCAGAGGCGTGGGGCGGCGAGAGGGTTCACCAGAGACAGAGTGGGGAGCAGAACAGGCAGATCAGAAATACACTGCTGAGGGGAGCAGCAGGCGAGGCAGGAGATGTCTGCCACGCCATGTGGGATTCTCCCCTGCTGGGCATTGAACTCGCATCGCCGCTGCTGACAGCTCCACAGTGCAGCGCTCAACTGCTGCGCCACCAGGGAGGCCCAAACTCACTGTGTCTTATTCAATTGACTAGAAAGAGGTCGAATGGCAGAACTTATGAGAAAAGCAAAACAACAGAAAGTATGGAAATTGAACTTCCAAACAACAGTCCTATGTGTGATTTCCTTGAGCAATTTTCTAACTTTTTACATATTTTTACTATGTCATTTCTGTGATTTATGTTTTATTTGCATGATTTCTTATAGGTTTGTGAATTTCTTAGTACACTGAAAGAAAAGCACATGTCCTCTGCCCATTAAATAGGATTTTTAAGAAATGTTATTGGACTGCTAAACTTCTTGAGTTCAAGTTTGGAAATTTTCTGGGAAATTTTTCTTATGTATCTGATTAAAAACTTAACTCTTTGTAGACATCTGTTTAATTATCCAATATAAATAGAATAACAAATATAGATAGGTGTCTTTAGATAGAATAGATATAAAAATATCTACATATAAATATAAATTATATAAGTATATACATATAATTTGTGACCATAAGCTCATATATTAATTGGTATTTATAAAACTCCATGTAAGTTTATCTCAATATTTAAATAACTGTATTTTTAGTCATTTTAAAAACCAAGGGTTCTTTAAAGATGTTTTTGGAATTTTTGAGTTGTGTTTCTTATATTGACTGGAGACTCTCTTCTCTTAAGGAAGGCCATCTACATTGGCTCTGGGCATAAATCCAGGAGCACTTGCTAAAGTTTCCTTTCAGTGAATTCATGGAAACATGTTGGTATTACTCAGTAGCCCTGCACAGCTCATTTAAAACATAACTCAAACCATTCCAGCATCAGAGCATCAGTTAATTTTCTTCTTTGTGAAGAAGAAAATTGTTCCATCAACTTAAAATTGCCATATCCCAGGGCAATTATCAACAATATAAACTCTTGGTCATTAGGATTACAGAGCATGAGAAGAGATGCAACACTGTCCTTGCAAGGAACAATAGACGTTCAAACGCACACCAAGAATACCCACTTTTCCTGAAGAAATTCCAGTTTGTGCTCATAATACACTCAGACTATAAAATAGCACTTCAAATTCGATCTATTTCTTCAACATGCTTTCATATGTATTTGTTAGTTCCCTTATCCCTTGATATCTCACTAGCATTACTTTTTATTATTTCACTTTATAGTCTTTATTAGTTTACTCTTTGGTTTACTCCATTTGGGTTTGGTTGCTGCTTTGGAGTTTACAGTATGCATTCTTGCAAGTAATATTATCCTGCCTAAGGTGTAAGAATCTTGTCAATGGGATAAGGACCTTACAATAGCATTTTTCCAGTTTTCCTTTCCAGTCTCTGTGCTTCTGTTGTGGGCACTTTACTTCCCTCTACCATTGATCTTCCTTTTGTGCAAACTTCTTACTTGTGAATTAATCTATTTACTGAAATATATGTAAATGGTCTTTAAAGAGAAGCACATATAAAACAAGGTTAGATTGTCATCAATTGATGAAAGTATGATCATAGGCTCACAGGAACCTGACCAGGTATTTCTCCTGTGAGCAATGTTTAGTGTTCACAAATTCATTAATTGCTATTACTTTCTAGAAAATAACTATGGTGAATAACAGAAATCAACTATTTTTAAATTCCAAAATACACTATTTTTGCTTTGAATAGTCAATTATTTTTTAAAGAGATTTTTAAAAATCCCTTAGATTTAGCGTGCTTTTGCTCTTCATTCCTTTGGATTAAGACTGATTTCTGGTATTTTCCATCTGCCACTAAGATATCCTTTAACTTGGAGGAATGGTTTGTTGGTGATGAATTTTTTCAGCAAATTCATGTCTGAAGTCTTTTTTGTTAATATTGGCTTTTGAAAAATACTTTTTCTGATTTTAGAATTCTTCATGGACAGTTTTATTCTGTCAGTAGTTGAAAGACAGAAAGAAGTCCCTCTTTGCTGCTTGCCTTCTGATGACAATCTTCACCCTTACCTCTGTTCCTTTCTATATAAAATATGGGGGGTTTTCTCTGTTTTTAAGGTTTTCTTTTTTATCCTCAAATTATGATGCACTTTGGGGCAGTTTTCCCTGTTTTTTTTTTTTTTTTTTTTTCTATTTGGAGTCTGTCGAACTTCCTGCATCAAAGGGTGTATAGTTTTCAGCAACTCTGGGAAAATCTTGGCCATTTTTCTAGGTATTTTCTTCTGTCCTTTCCTCTCTTCTTTTGGAATTCCAATAATATGTAGGTCATTTGATACAGTGTCATAACTTACTGATGCTCTGTTGTTTTCTTGTCAGTCTGTCATCTCATTATATTTTGTTTTAGATAGTTCCTATGGCTATATCTTTAAGATCACTGAACTTTTATTTGCAAAGTCTAGTTGTCATATCTGGTGCGTTACTCATCTCAGACATTGTGCATTCCAATTCCATAATCCTCATTTGTGTCTTGTTAAAAAATAACTCTCAATTTAGGACATTCGTGGTTTCCACTACTTTCTTGAATATGTGGAGGGGATTTTTAAATATAATAATTGTTGCAATTTTTTCTACTAGTTCTAACCTAATGTGTTATTCCTGTATCTGTTTCTATTGACTGGTTTTTCTTGCTTTCATATTTTGCTGCTTCATTTGGTGTGCCTAGTATATTTGTTTGAATATCTGATACTTTATTGTAAATTATATTTCATAGACAGCTGGAAGGGGGGTGAAATTCCTTTAAATATTTTTGAACTTCACTCTGGGTAGCAGTTAGTTTACCTAGAAACAGCTTGATCCTTTGAGTTTGCTTTTAAGCTTTGTTTATTTATTGAAGTAACATGTTTTACATTGTGGTTTGTATGTTAGTTGTATAGGCTCTCCCCTCAGGCAGTGTTAGCCCATTGAACCCACCACCAAGACACCCATGATCCACCACTATCATCTGTTGTGCTCTCTCTTTACTTTGTTCTTATCCCCTCCCCCCACTTTCCCTTCTGCTAGTCTTAGTTCTCTAAACAGCTTTTAGGGTTTGTTCTTAGTTCGGGTTCATCTGACCCTTGGCTTGGTTTCTATATATTCCACACATAAGCATCACCATCTGATATTTGTCTTTCTCTTCTCAATTATTACACTTAGTATAATTCCCTTTAGCTCCATTCATGTTGCCACATATGGCAAGTGTTTATCTTTTTTCATTGCTGAGTAGTATTCCATTGTGTGCATATCACACATCCTCCTAATCCATTCATCATTATTCGGGCACTTAAGATGTTCATAGCTTAGGTATTTATAAGCAGTGCTCAATAAACATGGGAGTGCATGTTTCTCTTCAAATAACTTTTCATTTGTTTATTTATTTATTTTGCTATTCTTTGGGTAGATAGCTAGGAGTGGAATTGCTGGGTTGTATGGAAGGGACATTTTTAATCTTTTGAGAAACCTCTATACTCTTTTCCATCAGGGCTGGACCCTGAGTAGCCTAGAGCTAATAATGTCTTACTACAGAAGCAATATCCTTCTGAATACTCTATTTAAATAAAAAGACCAAGACATCTATATGTTAGGAAGTCTTCACATTCTATACATTGGGAATACACACTATTACCAGGTGTGATGGCGGAGTTTTCAGCTTACTCCTCTGTGGTGTTCTTTCTGTAGCCCTAGGTTGGTTCTTCATGTGCAAATGCTGAAAACTGGAGGGGAATCTTCTCAAGATTTCTAGAGCCTTTTTCCCAAGTAGTTCACCAATACATAGGTACTATGACCTCTGAATTCTAGCCTCCTTGGTTCTCCTCTAATTCTGAATTTTGTCTCCTTGACTCAGGAAGATGGCTCACCTTTCTTTGGGTTACTCTCCCTACAATACTCTCCACTGTGTCCTGAAATCCTCTCTAGGCAATAAACTGGGTCGGTCATTATAGGTCATTTCATAGTTTCCCTCTTTGCTAGTTCCTTCTAGCTCCATGACTTTTTCCCATGCTTTTAAGTCTTAGGACTCTCTGGTACTCGGTTCTGGGGCTTTTTCCCTTTGGTATGCCGTCCTCACTTCCCTAGGTGCTCACCTCATCACACAGCTTTAGTGCCATCACTAGATTGCTGACTGCACCGTTCACTTCTCCAATCAGGCTCTCCTTTCAGAACTTCAGTCTTTCCCAGTTGTCCTATAGTAACCTTGTTTTGATGTCTAATTGTCATCACAAACATAACACATCCTAAAATTTGCTCTTCCCGTGTTCTTCTTAATGCAATTTGTTTTCTTTAAAATGTCTGGGCAAAGACTTTGGTATCATCCTTGACCCTCTTCTTTCTCTTACTTTTCAGATTCAGTTTGTCAGCAATCCTGGTCACTTTACCTAGTTAAACCAGCAATTTAGTGTTTCTCACCAGTCCCATCATATCCACCCAGTCCAAGCCACCATCATCCCCAATCTGGCTAATATAAAATCTTAACTTTCCTGCTTCTTCTTCCCTTGCCTATTGAAAGTCTATGTTTAACACAGCAACCAAGTTCATCACAATTAGCTGTAGAATATCACTTCTCCACTCAAAACCCTCCAGTGACTTTCCAATTAATTCAGAATAAAAACCCAGGGTCTTGCTATGACCTACAGGACCCACCCATCACCACTCTGGCCTCCCCTTATCTCACCATAGACACATACGCTATTGTAGTCACCCTGCCTTCTTCTTACTCCTTAACTACTTTAGAAATATTCCCACCTTTTACTTATTGCTACACCTTTTACTCTGTTTGTAAATCTCTTGTTCCAATAAGCCTGATGGTCGGTTCCCCACTTGGGATCCCTTTAGGTCTTTATTCAAAAGTTACTTTTTCAGTTAGAACTTCTCTAACTTACCTAACATCTCTTTATTTTCACATTTATTTCATTATTTAATCCTCCATGTCTTTATAAGGCAGGTACTACTATTTATCCCAATTTTACAAATAAGGAAGATGGAAGTGAGAGAAGTTAAGTTCTCCTGAGGTCACACTGATAGCAGATAGGCTGATTCCAGAACTTTTTCTATAACCTAGCTATATTTATCGCATATAGAGGCTATAGGTCCTATATATGTTTATATATGTGTATCACATATATGTATATTATCTGTAATGAAACATAGATGTTTACAACCTCTATGGTTGAGACAACCGGTGGAGACTTAGAAACAGAATGACGCATTGACCTAGGAAATATTTATTGACCATCTGCTATTGCTGGGCATTATGATGAACACTGAGGATGTAAAGATGAAAAATGCAATTGCCATCAGTAAGGACCTCATATTTGGAAAAGGGGAAGAAGACACCTAAAAGCCCCATGGGGAAGAACTAAGTAGGACCCTTGGGTAGAAATTACAAAGGCAGATTCTGATTCTAAAGTCAAAGTGTCAAAATGTGATGGGGCCAGGAGTTGTCCAAGCAAAAGTCAGAAGACAACTGACCTAGCTATGACAGGAGAGACCAACTCAAACATAACATTGCCAGTTAGCCACTAGACAAAAACACTGAGCTGGGGATTTTTTAAAGAAACTTCAACTAGGTGATTTATTTGCAGAGATGTGTGTCTCAGTGAGAACAAACAAGAATTTTGATGTACCTGGGGACTAGTAGAAATTAAAAGGCATTTCCACCCTTTCCATGAAGGCATGACGGGATCTTGATTAAGAGCTGGAGTCTGGAGAAAAGGGTCTCAGGAAGGAAGGGAAATTCTAGAGAATAGCAGCACCTGCAGGAACTGAAACAATGCAGCATCCCCCAAACAATCAACATATCTCCCCTTCTCCAGCCTCAGGCTGCTTTTGCTAAGCAACTCATTCATCAACTCCAAATGGAAGCCTCAGGCAAGACTGCTGGTGATGCCGTTTATAGAGGGAATAATACAATCCACAAAGGGCAGGGTCTGCCGGCACCAAGCAGGACAGATGAGGGCTAAACTATCAACAGATCTAGAGGAAAGAGAGGAAAATAACCACCACAGTTGGCTAAGGGACCTTTACTATGAAGCAGTAAATTCTCCCTAGGAAAAGTAAAAATAACGACTAGGAAACGAATCTCAAGTATGGAGAAGTAGGGATGGAGAAAATTGGAGCTAATAGAGAATAGGGTTCTGCGGTCTCTCCCGCTGTAGCATCTTCCGGTGCGCTGCGGCGCGCACCACCTGCCATGGTGTCTGGGTGAAGCACTGGGACTGGGGAGACTTCCTTCTGCTCTGGAGACCAAGATCTGTCTTCAGCCTGCCTTTCAGGGGGTTAGAAGCTAGACTGGGACACGCGACCCGCTCCTCTCCGGGGGGGTGGGGGGGGGCGGGAGAGGGCTGGTGCCAGCGGCGTCCGCCCAGCGGATTGTGTCACCTCACCATTCAGAAACTTGGCGTCCATTCCACGTGGGCAGAGGCGACGCTGTTCACGTGGCAAGGATCCAAGGCGGAGCCTTCTTCCCCTCCGGGTCCACTCACTGCCCCTCCCCACCCGACCCAGAAAAGGACACGCACACAAAAAACTTTTGCCACACTATTAATATATTCGAGTTTCCTCCCACTTTCCCAATGGGCTACCAGCTGCAGAACTCCTGAATAGAAAGCTTAATTGTGCTTTGTCATGCAGAGTACCTCGATTTTCTATAGAAGGTTACAAAGGGCCATTTGAAGTATTTCTTTTTCCTCTAATAGTGAACCATTTGCATAGGGCACCTCAGCGTCTGCCAGACCCAGGTAGCTGCGTAGACGCTCCCGGAGGCCCCGTAACAAAACTCTGCGCCGTTTCCAAGGGGCACCCTGCTCCGCCTTCAGCCTCGCATCCGACTTTTCTCTCCATTCCCTCGGGTGACGGCGAGCCCAGACAGCTGATTTAAAGGACGCAAAAACTGAGGCCTACCGGCTGCGCGGCCCCGCGGCTGACCTCTCGGCAGCCTCGGGCCATCGGCTTTTCTCTCCGCGGTTGGAACTAGTTCTACGTTGCTTGCGAGCCCAAGGGATGTTTTCCGGCTACTACCTGCGGGTCCGGTTACCCACGCAGCCCCTCCGCCCAGCCGCCTCTCACCAACGGCGCTGAAGGAACTGGAAGCTGATTGTGACTTGGATACACTAGGCATCTCCGTTTTTTTCTGGTTGATTGGCAGGGCTGCTTCCAGAATATCTTTTCTTGTTGCTTGTTTTGACAGTTCAAATCCAGGTCTATGTGACATATAAAGCTAATAAAATTCTAATTTCATTGTTAATCTTATTTCATTGCAATATAGGTTTTTACCCTCACACCTGCGTGGCAGGGTGTAATTCCATTAATAAAAAAAATCAACATATTCATTGCATGTCTTTTCCCTGATGATATATTGTGAGCAGTGTGAGTTGAAAAAGAACCATTTATTCCTACCGTGAATGAGCCTGCATGGGGCGGGAGCTTCACCTGCCCCTCAGTCAATTAGGAATGTATCGAAAAGTCTAGCAGAAAACGAGTTAAATTAACCGTTCGCTAATTTCCTTGTGTCCCTCCTACATAATCCCCCCTTTTCAGTTTGCCCCAGAAATTACCACATGTTGCAAGGTTCAAATAGTGCCTAATGAAACAGTGACTAAACGCTTCTCCTTCCAGCGCCACCGTCGGGGGAGCCCTTTCGCAGGTCTTCAAAGTCGGTGCAATCTTCCGATCCTGGTTCCCGCATCCCTAAAAGAAGTTTCTTTGGCAGGAAAAAAAAAAAACTAAACTCGCAATAACTCCATGCAGCTTGTGAAATCGCTGCTGTCTACTCACTTCCTACCACCGACAAGGCGGTAGAATTCCAAGAGGCCGGTGCCTGTTTGGGCTGGGGTATGGCATGGACACCGTCTTCTCTCACCAGACAGATGGGGACCTAGAGCTGAGCCTGGGCCAGGGGAGATTGAAGCAGGAAGGGGAGATCAGCCAGGAGAACAAAGGAGAGAGAGGGAGATGGAAAATGAGAGAGGGAGTGAGCAACGGGATGGGAGGGGGGAGAGAGAGAGAGAGAGAGAGAGAGAG
>PVIJ01024505.1:0-12168 GCA_004024925.1 Scalopus aquaticus
ATCGAATGGTTTCACTTATAACAGGACTATAGGGAGGCCGGGTGGGAGAGAGACACTCAGCGGTGGGGGGGGTTGGGGGAGGAGAGGATAAGGGCACAAAATGGAAGAGAGGAGAATACAGGGGACCATGGAGATTGATAACGGGTGAATTGGTGGTGGGCTGCCCAAGGGGAATACAAAATGTAAAAGACATAAATAACAATAAAAAAAAAAAACCTTCACAGAGCTCTGCTGAACTCTGCAGACTCCCATAAAGTTCTGAAGATATCTGTAGACCTATGAGACCTTTGCATCGGATATCCAGCCCAGCCTCTGACATTGCCTGCTGACTGGCACCATTGGTCTATGTCTGGTGTCTCTAAAAGAGGTGCCTATTGTTGGCTTATGCTTGGCATCTCTAAGAGCTATAACACTGGTGATTAGTGCCACTAGCACCACCATCTGATGACCACTGGTGACTGGCACTGCTGACCTGTAGCTGTCCATCTGTAAGAGCTGTCCACTACTTCTTTATCCTTTGGCACCCCCTCCTGGTGCCTTTGCCTTTCAATCTGGCATCCAGTACTGCCTAGCCCAGCCTCCAGATAGCTGATGTTGCCTACTGTAGTCCTATCTCAGCAGCACCGTCTATGATCACCTTCACATGCCACCATGCAGTCTATCCTGGTCCACTGTTTACTGAAGTGCCCAGCTCCAGGCACTCATTGAAATGCCAATGCCATATTACATAAGCAGCCTTTGTTTTGTCCTACTGGACACTGTGGACACTATCTGGGATAGAACAGTCAGTCATTTTGGCCTTATAAACTCTTTTTTCCCCATTTTCCTCTATGTTAATAAACCCCCATTGTTACACCTGGAGCCTGAATCACGTCTTGCTGTTGTGAGTACATGAGTGAGGACTATGAACTGTGACATCCCTGAGCCTTTGCATGGTTTCACTTGTTCTCAAAATACAGCGATATAGTGAACACAGAATAATAGTTGCACATATTCTAATTCAAAGGAGGAGAAAATTGAGGAATGGAGAAAACATTGATATCAAGAAATTTTGAAATCCCATCAAGGAAATAATTTGAATTATCAAAGCCTGGGGATAATCTCTGTGGTTTGTGGTTACACCACTGAGCTCACAACCCTGATTTTAGATTCTCATGAAGGGTAATCAGTGATTTCAGCAGAACAGTTTTGTCAATCTACTTTTTGATTGCAGAATTTAATAAGTTCACTGACCTTTTCTCATTTTGTCCTCTGTAACTTTCAGTCTGAAACAGCAGTGTGTATGCTGATAATAAAATTATCAAGTTCATTGTAACACTTTTCATTTAATATATGCCTTGTCTGACATTAATAACACCACCCCAGCTCCTTTTAGTTACTATTTATAAGGAATGTATTTTTTTCTACCTTTCACATTCAACCTATTTGTGTCCTTGGATCTAAAGTGAGTCTTTTGCGGACAATATATGGTTGAATGACATTTTCTATATCTATCCTGCCAATTTTCACTTTTTATTGGAAAGTTTAATTCAATTACATTTGAAGTAATTGCTAAGAAGGAAGTGCTTATATCTGACAATTTACTGTTTATTTTGGTGTGCATAATAGTTTTTGTCTATCATTTCCACTATACATGCCTTCTTTAGTGTTTGGAATTTTTTTGTTTTTTTTTTGGTAGTGGCATGTTTTGATTTCCTTCCCATTTCCTTTAATGTCCATCTTATAGTTTATGAGTGTTTGTCGTGTGTGTGTGTGTGTGTGTGTGTGTGTGTGTGTGTGTGTGTGTGTGGTTACCATGGGGATTTCATACCATGTACTAATTTTTATATTACAACTTGTCTTGATAACAACTTTTTTTTTATAACAACTTAATTTTTTTTCCTTTTATTTTGGGGAGAGTTGGTGAAATCAGGTTGTTTTTAAGATATTTTAGAGTCCCGTGATTTTATATTATTTGGAATTTTGAGAGTTTAGAGTATTCCATTCTCAGAGTCATTTTAATTTTTTAGAACAATAGAAATGAAATGGTCAATAACTGACCATTGATTTGGTTGGATAAAATTTGTTTTCTTCTTTTTAAATTATTTTTTAATGTTGTAACATTGGTTTGTAATTTGTTTGTATATTAGGAGTGTGGGAACCCCCTTACAGGTGTTGTGACAGAAAACCCACCATTAAAGCACCCCTAGTCTGCCACGATAGTCCATTGTCGCCCTCCTCACTTTATTTTTGCCCCTCTCCTTCTCTGTCCCTCTCTGGTTGCCTCATTTCTGTTCAGCTTCAATGATTTTTTAATTTGTTTTTTGTCTGACCCTTTGCATTTTTTCTCTATATTCCACATATAAGTGACATCTGTATTTGTCTCTCTCCTGGCTTATTTTGCTTAGCATGATACCTTCCAGCTACTTCCATGTTGCCACAAATGGCAAGAATTTATCATTAGTTTTATAGTTGTATAGTATCATCTATCTATCTATCTATCTATCTATCTATCTATCTATCTATCTATCATCTACACACCACATCTTCTCAATACACTCATCTGTTTGTGGGTATTTAGGTTGCACAATTTAACTTGTATGACACACAAAAGTCTATACAACCCTATTCCTTCTTTATGTTATTGATGTCACAAATCACACCTTCATGTACTTTATGTGCTTGATAACAAGACCCAAAAGTTTTATTGACTTTAAAATGTCTTACAAAAGGAGTCACCCAAATTACCAAAATAGTTAATTCATTATTGTCCATGATTTGTCTTTAGTAGAAATATTTATAACTTCAAGAATCTTGTTTTCTCTTTAGCATTCTTTCAAATCAATCTAGGATACCCTTTAGCATTTCGTGTGGGGAAAGTCTGATGGCCACAAACCCCTTCATCTTTCATTCACACAGATAGATCTTAGTATTTCTTCCTCTTTGAAGGTTAGTGTTTTCCAGATACAGAATTTATGGTTGGTACTTTTAAAAAGCATATCATCCCACTATCTTCTGGTCTCTAATGTTTCTGCTATGAATCCAGTGTTGATCTTACTGAAGAGCCCTTGTATATAACAAGTGACTTCTATCTTGCTGCTATCAAGATTATTTGCAGTCTTTTGACAATATATGTCTTGTTTGAGTGTCTTCGGTATTATCCTACAAATAATCTTGAGCTTGTTGCACTTGTTAATATATCCCTCAGATTTGGAAAGTTTTCATCCAATTTTTTTTTCTACAGGTAATCTTTCTGTAACATTATCACTCCTCTCTTTTGGAACTACAGTTTTGTAGATGTTGGTCTGCTGAAAGTCGTCCCATAAATCCTTTGTCTCCAGTCCTTTGTTTTGAATCATAGTGTCCCCAAATGTCAGAGTATTAGAAGGTGGAGATTTTTTGGGGATGGAGATAATAATAGTAATGAGGATAGAGCTCCCATAGATGAGATTAGTTCCAAAGGACGTCTTTGTCCGTTCACTGCACGAACAGAAACGTGAAAGCACTGGCTATGGATCAGAAATTTGACCTTACTGGCACGTAGATCTTGGTTCTCCAGTTTCCTGAATAGTAAGAAAGAAATTGTTGATGTTTGTAAGTTACACAGTCTGTTGTAATTTCTTATAGCAATCCAGATTATAAAAGGTTATTTCTACTTTTGTGCATTATTGCTTCTTCTCACAAATGTCAGTTTAGTATTTCTGCTTTCGAGTTTGCTTATTCTCTCTGTTTGCTCAAATCTACTGTTGAAATCTTCTTGTGGATTTTTTATTTTAGTTATTTAACTTTTTTTTTTAATCTTGCAGGTGGTGAAGTTCTAGCTGATTTATTAGGATTACTGTCAGTTTCCACAAAGGTTGCTTAACTCTAGGAAACCAAATTATTTTTACCATAGAAACTCAGAAATTTACAATATCATAAAAGAGTAATAAAAATCAAAATATAACCTATTTTGATTTTGCAAACACTATGGTTTGCTACTATCTATATGCCATAAAGAGATTGCTGGAAAGAGATGGCTTATTTAAACCAAATGTATGAGTAACTGCCCCAGGGATAACAAAATCATAAATCCTTTTCTAATACTAAAAGTAAATGACCACAGGATCTATGGTCTTCAGTAGAGTATAGCTACTGCCATTCTGAAACTCAGGGACATGAATGTTCATTTAGGATTCTCTCTCTCTTTATCTACAACTGAATTTCCATCTATGGCCATTAAATATCATCAGTTAAAATAAAACAGAAGTGAGAAGGAAAATATTCTAATTGGTACAGGCCATAACGATCAGCTTTCTGGGACAGAGATCAAAGAGCAAAAGGCAGAAAATAGTTTTCAAAATAGCATGAAAATACAAACAAGCTAGTACCAAAAATAGCTGTTCTTGTGCATTGTAAAATATAACTTCTAAAGTTTTAATTGGGCTATAATTTAACCCATTTCATTTCTAAAGTAAAACCTTAAATTACATATTTCAGTTAGAATAAGAGAAAATTAGTAGTTACAGATGTTAATCTGCTGTGTGGTGTTCTATGGGACTTTTATTACATCAATAATGCAGACGGCTATTTATGTCAAAGTTCTTGCACAGTGTACATGTGAGGTCCACATTCAACACTTTTAGAATTCTGCTGGCCTTTCGTTCTGGATACATATTTCTCCGTTACTAATCACTTTTACATTATATCAAAATTGACCAGTATGCAGACTCTATTTTCTTATTTGGGCTTACCTTTCACAGTTTTCAGCAAAAGCAAGGTAGTGTGCTACATTTGAGAGAACATTGAACTAATTCTCAGAGTATTTGTGGTACTGGGAGAAGAGTTAGTCTTATGAATAAGAAATAAATTTGGAGTAAATAATTGAATAAATTAATGGAGATATCTGTGACTAGATTTTTACTTATAATTTCACTTGCCCATTTTACCATTGAGAGGGAGTAGGTTATTGCATTTTATTTCCCATTTCTATTATGATTGTGTGTTGATTTGACACTAAGTGAATCCCTTTGAATATTCCTTAGTGTCTGATTTTGAACTAGATTGTTTTATCCTCTAATGGTATATTTGTCTAACTAAATGCTATGTTAGACTTAAAAGATATATGTGTGACTTAAATTATGAAATTGTATCCTTAGGTACAAAATAAAAATAAAAAATTAATATAAGAAATTGCACATTAAAAACTGCAAATGTACTCAGCCAACATTTTTTCAAATTCTAGAACTGTATCCACATCTGTTTTTATTCTTATATGCCAACTCTGTTAACATACGAGATTATCATAAAAACAAATGTAACAGAACCATGTAGAAAATAAGACCCACAAAGATATCACTGTCAATTTGAGATTTTAATTTGGATTTAATTATGATTTTCCTGAACATCAAAATGGGGAAGAAAATTTAAAAAAATGGCTTTCAAATTTCCCACTCCACTTGTCCTTTAGTTTAAATACCATCTCATTGTTTACAAATTCCGGGTTTGTTTCCCCCTCCTGCATTTTGGTTGAGTCAAAGATAGCATATGTCAATGGAATTGGTGTGAACTTTGATTTTGTACTGACTAGTAAAACCTAGCTCCAATTTGACTATCTAAATGTTCACATGGCTCAGATCTGTAATAGGAATGAAAAACAAAGCAAATTTTAGACAACATAAAACATTATTTTGATAATGTGAATAATAGCTAGTTGTAGCAGGTTTATTATCCTTTATTAATTATTTGTTATATGTCAAATATGTGCCCAGTATATATCATATCTTATGAGTTCAGTAAAATATTTCCCTGATTCTGTATTTTAACAATTTAAATAACTTTCCTGAGGTCCATGAGTCATTTTGGGGTTGGGGGCAACAATGTGCATTTGAATTTCATGTCTGTCAGATCTTTTGGCACTACCTTAAATTGCCTCTCACATGTTATTTGAAACCATGTTCGAAAGCTTTATCTTATTTATCTTATTCATAGGTACTCCAAGGTATTTTAAGATGTTATTTTGAAAAAAAATGTCCAATCGAAAATAGTTACAGTGAGATACTTTTTCATAAAATATCCTCGCCAGAAAAGAAAAATATTATGCCCAAGTCTATGAAGGTATCTTAATTTATTATTTTATTTTACATTATTAAAGAAGTATTGTTTTTCTTATATAATGGCCTATCCATGTATACCATTACACCCCGGAAAATATCTGCATACCCTGAAAAACTAATATTCAAATACTGAATAATATAATCACTTATTAATCCTAAGTAAGTTTAACTTATACATTGATAATAGTCATTTGAGTCTCTAAAACTGGATATCCTCCTGTTATACATGACTCAAACATCAAAATATTCAATAATAGGAAAATGGGAACACATAAAATGATTATGGGATTTTTATTTTTGCTGATTTTGGAAGAGAAAATGTAACAAATGAAGATGTTTCTAAAATTAACATCTAAGATATTTCTTTTTTTATGATAATCTTTAAACAGGGCCTTGGAATCACGATTGAAACAAAGTTAAAACAGAGCTAGAACAATGCTAACTGACAGTAGCAGAGAACAGGGGCAAGTCACCATCAATGGTTTCTCACGTGCACACAAAATTGCAAGACCACTCATGCTCAGGGTCCAACAAACAAGAGATTGGGGAAAGGAAAAAAAGTGTGGAAGCTACAAGTGGCCAGCTGTCTCACTCCAGATTGTGTCACCAGTGTCCAGAAGTCCCAATCAAATTCCTCTCATAGAAGATGAGAACACAGCTATTGAAGGTTGGGTGAGATGCTAGACCAGGCAGTGATGGATTCAACAGTACCAGGAAGTGGTACCAGAGATCCATAGGTGTGGTCAGATCTTTGAAACGGTGGACCATGCCTAATGGTGCTTTTTCTTTTATTCTTTTTTTGTTTAAAGATTTATTTATTTATGCATACCAGCTGGGGTGTAGACCAGAGGTGTGGGGGTGGTGAGAGGATTCACCAGAGACAGAGTGGGGAGCAGAATAGGTGAATACTGACGTACACTGCTGAGGGGAGCAGCGGGCGAGGCAGGAGAGGTCTGCTGTGCTGTGTGGGAGTCTCCCTAGCCAGGTATCAAAATTGTGCTGCAGTGGATTTGGATAGCTTCATAGTGCTGTGCTTAACCCTTTGTGCCACCAGGGAGGTCCCTAATGGTGCTTTTTCTATGTGATGTCAGAGTTAGGGCCAGAGGCAAGTGCAGTGGCCCATTGTCTGTGGAGGTGGAAGTCTGGGAGTCCATGAGGTCTGCTGAATCCTCAATGTTTCTCTTTCTTCAGAGACCATTTACCAAATATTCTCTTTGAAGGTGGTTCAAGGAATGCTTCCTCTTTGAAAATGAGCACAGAAATACTTGTTCATCAAAGGTAGACCAACAAATCCTTTGCACTTTGGAAGCCAGCTAAAGACTACTTCTTCAAAGGTGGCCCGGTGAATGTTTTTCTCTCTTCGGAGGCCAGGAGCAGAATGAATCAAGCTGGCTCTTTCTCTGCCATATACCTACTTCAGTGTCCACCACTCTACAAGCCTAATTGGGCCATTTTCAATCCTAACCATCTGATTGGACGATTTAACATCAATCAGTTTGTTTTCCATTTTTAATCTGAATAATTTACTAATGAAGTGAGCTTAGCTTGAATTTAACTGGTCCATTTAGCTCACACTTGACTTGCCCGTTTAGATTGCATCTTATTGATCCATTTTAGAACCTTTTAGCCAGATACAAAAAGGGTGAAAAGTCCGGTAAGGACTACATTCAGGTCAGTGTAGGTTAATGGGCTTATTAGATCCAGGGAACTATTGCTGGAGCCAGTTTTGCTGAGGCTATGGGTGGGGAACACTGCAGGTGGGCTGAGACAAGTGTACCTAAGCCCCAATAAAGTTGCCTTGTCTTTGGAGCTACATGATGACAGTCATTTCCTTTTTAATTTTTATTGAGTTTATGTTTGTTTATACTGTTGTTTCCATTGTAACAGAATGGGGAATCTTCCTTCAGGCATTTTTGCAGTGGTGTACCCAACAACATTACTGTAAACCCTTATGCTCTCACCCTTCTTTACTCTTGTTCCTCACTTTTCCCCCTTACCCTACCCCTTTTGTTGTATTCATTTCAAAGTCAACTTTCAGGAGTTATTTTTTTAGTGTGGCTTTTCTCTGATCCTTTGATTTGTTTTGCTATATTTGCTATATAAGTGACAACATTCAATATTTCTGATATGATGTTTAGAGGAGCTGAACATTGGGCTTGCTGTTGTACTTGAGAACAAAAGCCCCAGGGCCCCATCAGAGAGTTGTGGGGAATTTTGATGAAGCCCTCCATATAATCTAGAGTTGATACTGTCCCATGATGAACAGATCCTTCCTGATTTTCCTGGAACTTAGGATTGGCTTCCAAGCACAACTTGGCAACTGCAAACAGTACAATAAGGGCATATTGTTCCATGTCAACTTTGATTGCTTCTGCACTTCTGTGAATGTTTATTCCCACTGCAATTCTGGGAGTAAATAGAATTAATTTCCAAAGGAAAAGTTATTGCATAATATGAGATATACCTCACTTCCTCCTCTCTCCTTAATTCCCTCACCTCTCCTCAATAGAATAGACTATTCTATCTTGAATAGTCTCAGTTTGTAAAATTTTAGGAGAAACTATACTGAGAAAACAAGGAAAAACTTTTCTTTAGACATATATTAGACATTCTTGGTCTAATATAATATTTAAAATAATTAATCAAACAAGCGTTCAAATGTTTTTGGAATGTCTAAATAAAGAAAAGTAACTATATAGAAAGTAATAGTATACAGATATGAAACTCAATTGTGTGTAGCAATACTCTCAAAAAAGTATGCCAGCAATATATTGTAAGGTTATACAGTTCACTTATAAATTAGTATGTACTGAGTCTTTGTAATTGTTAAAATTGTATGTATACATACAGTATATACATGTAAAATAGACAGATATTCCTCAAAGTGTTTAGCCTTTTTAATAGAATTATGGATTATTTTTAAAGTTCTGTTTTATATGTTTAATGTATTATTAAAATTATAAGAATGTTTTAGTTGCATAATCAAAAACATTATAGCTATTTCTACTTTTTCAAGGACAAAACAGGAATTGGCAAAATTGAAATTAAGTAAAGAATAAGTATAAAAAGACACCATATGTATTAAAAGTTTTATTTTTATAGTCTAAGATATAAAAAAACTTTTCAATTGAATTATTTTCCCATATATTGATAACATTTCCAAGGTCTTTCTCATAATATCTTAAACACTTGTACAAGAATTAACTAAAACATGGTCTTTAAAAAAAAAGATTTATTTATTTATAGCTTCATAGTGCTTAGGCTTAACCCCCTGTGCCACCAGTCAGGCCCAAAAAACAGTCTTGAATTGAATTTTCTAACATCAAAAATTTGGAGGAAAAAAAAAAAACTAATATTCTAGTCTTTACTCGTCATGTGGGTAGCCTGATTTGTGTTTTTAATTACATTTTAAAATTTAAACTGCGATGATGACCAATATATTCAGAACCTCTTTCAGTGTGAACATAACCACCTAGGTCTCCTGACCGTACCTAATCAGTCCTGCAATTTTGGGCAAGAATCTTCTTCTTAACCATCTTTGACTTTCACCATTTGAGTTTCGTGTCACCTTGACTGTGACTTCAGATAATATAAGAATTCAGATGGCCTGGATTATAAGCACATGAAACAAGAACTCAAGACACTTACTAGAAGAACTATAGGCTTTAGCAAACCAGGAGCATATACTGGATGTTAGAGTCAAAAGAAAGGAGGAGAAATTAGGCACAGATTGATTCATAATTGAGTGCCACTTTCCAGAACCTGGAGAATAAACACTTTAAGTAAAATTTGGAAAAAAAAAAAAAAAAAAAACTAAGGAGATTTGGATTTGTTGGTTAACTATTAAATAAAACATTTAAAAAAATTTCTTTAGGGCTTTTCTGGTGGTGCGAGGGGTTAAGTTTCAGCACTGTGAAGCTATTGACAGCTACTATAGCACAAGTTTGATCCCCGGCCAGGGATCTAACCCACATGGTGCAGCAGACCTCTCCTGTCTTGCCCGCTGCTCCCCTCTGCAGTGTATTTCAGTCACTCTGCCTGTTCACTCTGTCTCTGGTGAATACTCTCACCCCACCCCACCCCCACACACACTTCCAGCCTACACCATAGTTTTTTTTTTTAAAGATTTATTTATTTATGCATACAAGCTGGGATGTAGACCAGAAGTATGGGGTGGCAAGAGGATTCGCCAGAAACCGAGTGGGGAGCAGAACATGTGGGAATCTGTGGCCAGGGATGGAACTTGTGCTGCAGTGGCTCTGGATAGCTTCATAGTGCTGTGCTTAACTGGTTGCACCACCAGGGAGGCCCAATTCCTAAATAAATAAATCTTTAAAAAAATAAAAATAAAATGAAATTTCTTTACAGGCTGTTTTATTTCATTAAAAAAATTAGTCTTACTTTATTTGAGAACATTGTTTATGTTTTAAAACTATAGAATCTGTCCTTTTCAGTATGGTTTCCACAATGTGTAACAGGGTAGTCCCCAGGAAAAAGGGTGTGTCCCAGTTTCCTGTCCCAACCAAGGTAGGGTGGAACGGAGTAGGATATAAGAAGTTGAAGAGAAAGATAGGACACACACACAAAGGAGACAGAACACACAGAAGACAGGAGGTGACGGAAGAAGGATGGAAAGCCAGAAGAGGCCCAAGGAGCAGAGAGACTTGTAAAGAAGCTGCACTGGCCTGGACTGATTGAATGAGATGTGGGTAAGAGACCCATGGGAAAGTTAACGATGGCTGTTTTGATTTTGGTTTTGATTTTGTTCTGTTCCTCTCAGAATTGTCTGACTGCTTGTGTCCTTTTTGTATGTGTGGGTCCCTGATAAAAGCTGTTCTAGACTTGTGGCAGGCTTTCGAGACGTGCTTTGGGCCAATCCCGTTTGGGTGGACTTTTACCCAAGAGGAGTAGGATAACATTGGGTGCTTGACTTAGAAAATATATTCGTTGTCTTCTCTGTCTTTTCTAATTGTATTAAAATTTCTTTCCAAAAAAGGTCCTATATGTTTTGTATTGATGTAACAGATGGCAGAACCCAGTTAGAACAGGGCAGATTTGGGGTTTCTGGGGTGCCTTTCTTCCAGCCCTGTAACAAATGCACCCACCACCATACCACACATAGTCACCTTCATATTCCAGTGTACACCCTTCCTATTTTATTCTTGATTCTCCTCTTCTTCCTGCCCCTTGTTTGCCTCATTTCTATTATTAGCTGTCAGGTTTGTTGTCTGTTTGACTTTATTTGACATTTTGTTTGATTTCTCTATATTCCACACTTATGTGACACCTCTAGGTATATGTCTTTTTACTTACACTTTGTTTTGCTTAGCATAATCTGCATTCTTGTAACAAATGGCATGGGTTTGTCATTTTTGATGATTGAGTAGTATTCCATTGTGTGTATATGTTGCATCTTCCTGATTCATTCATCTATATATGGGCATTTAGGTTGTTTCCATCAATTGGCTATTGTAAATAATACAACAAACATGGAAGTGCATTTTTCTTTTGAATCCGTGTTTATGTATTCTTTTGGTAGATACCTATAAATGACGTTGTTGGCTTGCATGAGAGACCCATTATTATTTTATTTATTTTTTTTTACCAGCAATTATTTTTTATTTGAAATTCAGATTTACGTATGTCCCAAGGATGGTATGGGATATACTTAGACTAAAATTATTTTTCATTGATCATCTGAAATTCATATATATATATATATATATATATAGTTATTTATGTCTTTTACATTTGTATTCCCCTTGGATAGCCCACCACCAATTCACCCGTGATCCATCTCCATGGTCCCTTGTGTTCTTTTCTATTCCATTTTGTGGGATTTTCCTTCCCTCCCTCTGCCTCCCACCCCCACCCCCCCACCCCCGATGAGAGTCCCTCTCCTATTTGGTTTCCTTATAGTCCTGTTATAAGTGAAACCATTCGATATTTTTCTCTTTCTTTCTGGCTTATTTCACTGAGTATGATCCCCTCTAATTCCATCCATGTCGCTGCAAATTGCATGTGTTTATCTTCTTTCCATGCTGAATAGTACTCCATTGTGTATATGTACCACATCTTCTTGATCCAATCATCT